>JAQFVV010000115.1:0-197500 GCA_028023455.1 Epiperipatus broadwayi
GTACTATCAGTTTGAAAGCATGAAATTTCTTTGTTTATATAAACCATGGTCTAAAGGTGGAGACAATGAAACAAATATTGAATTCTAATTCTCTCTTGGTATTTATGTAAACAAAGCTTATTTAGGAGCTAATGGTAAAGCTCCATCTAGTGATCATAAAATGCAAGCAAGAAGCAAATTACGAAATTTATAACTTGTTTTGTTTATCATAAATGTAACCTTGAAGGTTTTGCAATGATATACATTGCAGAGGCTTTTACTATATGGTGAAATTGAAATGATTTCAGACCAATGACTGAATTTGAAGACATTATGTGTCTGAAAAATTTCATCCTTTTAAACTGATAGAAATGTGTCCAACCCTTTACTGATGTGAGCCCACTAGCTCGAAACCATGGTCTAAAGGTGGAGACAATGAAAGAGATATTCAATTCTAATTCTCTCTCAGCATTTATGTAAACAAAACTTGTTTAGGAGCTATTGGTAAAGTTATATCTAGTGATCACAAAATGCAAGTTAGAAGCAAGTTACGAAATTTATAACTGTCTTGTTTATCATAAATGTTACTTTGAAGGTTTTTGCAAATATATATATATATATATATATATATATATATGCAAAACCATAAAACAATACAGTACTAGATTAAATTCAAAATTTTACCAAAATCCTTACACAACCATGGTTTCATCTACTACAAATAGACCTTCTCAAGTGAAAATCAACCTAAAGGAAAACATATATATATACAAACAAACAAACCTTCCCATAATTCATTTCAAACTCCACCTTCCCTTTATATCAAAAGAAGTCTTCATAAGATTGATAGCCTCAGAATCAAGGAGTTTTATCATCAAAGTCTCCTTTATTCTTCTTTTTAACTCATTCTTTTCATAAAAAATAACCGAAGCATTGTCAAACAATATTCTATGACCTGTATTCAATTCATGAATATATAAAGCTGAGTTAAGATACCTATGTTTAACTCTACTTATATGAACCTTAACCCTTTCCTTAAGGATTTTGGTAAAATTTTGAATTTAATCTAGTACTGTATTGTTTTATGGTTTTGCATTTTATTTTTGCTAGTATAGTGTTAGACAGTTTTGGTTTTTTATATATATATATATATATATATATATATATATATATATATTGTAACCATATATTAGTTGATGTAACTAATATAAAAATTTCTCTTTCTTCTTTTGGTGATTTGATTGGCTTGAGCTGCATTTTGAACAGATTACTCTCTTATATTATTTTAATAAATTTAAATTTTGCTTCGTTCCATATACTAACTCATATCAAAACGTTTAACTTTTTAAAATTTGACAACACATAAAATTTGGTAAAATATTATTAAAAATAATATTTTGTTTTATTTGTTTAAAATGATCTTAAATTGTTATTTCTATTAAATTTACAGAACCATTTATTCAGTTAAAATTAATTATTAAAAATAAATACAGTAATTACATATGCATCTCAATGTAAAAAAAGAAAAGAGCGTGAATTTAAGGAACATCGTCTGTTAGTTTTGCTTTTGGAGGGAGAAAAGAAAAAAAAATGGTAAAGGCAAATGGTGTAAATTTGATAAGCTTATTTTAAAATAGTTTATAAGTAAACGGATTACCACAAAACTTGCTATAAACGTAAATATAACATAGTGGTAATCAATTATAAGATGAATTGCTAAATTTAAAAGTGTTCAAGTCGGCTGGCCAAGTGGATTGAATCACCGGTAATAAATTTTCCAATATTACATTTTAAAATGTCGGAGCTTCCCAGTTTAAGTTTGAAAGAATTAAATACAGGATTTTGGTATGTTTTGAAATATTTATTATTCTACAATTTGGAAAAATTAAATAAGTATTTTAATTACAGAAGTTTTATGAATATGAAAATTTGTTTTTTAAAAAAGGAAGAATTTTAAGTTAAAGTAAAATGTTAAAGCTATCGGGATATTTTAATATTTCCATTTTTTAATTCTGATAAAATATAATATTGATTGATATTTAACCTTACAATGCCAGTAATATTTGCTAGTTAATTTGTTTAACATTTGGATAATAAACATTCTTCAAATAATTAATCAAAGCTATTTTATAATTTTATCGTCCGGTTTAAAATGAATAAATTAATTGCTGTAATTAGTATTCCTGGATTAACGCGTGGATAAATAAATACTTGCATGGATGTGATAAACTTGGAACACTTTTAATAGAGAAATGTAGAGATTAATAACTTTATGAAAAACATTTTCATTTAAATTCTGCGTATCATGTTTTGAAATTGTTTCATGTTTATGTAGCCACGTAAAATCGTTAATCTAATATTGCTTATAATAACTAATCAAATGGATAGAATTGCATGTATGGAATTTAACTACAGTTATAGCTATTACCTCGTATACTCATTATTCTACACATCGTACATGGATTCCACGGATCACATTAGGAGTTATAAAATGCTATACAATCCAATTTGTGATACACACATCTGCTAAAATTCATGTATTGAACTATAAATGCTATACATTTAGTTTTATCACCCACACACCGTTAAATTTTATGTATTTGATGAATAATGTATTGTTTAATTTTATCGTTATATGAACTTGCATGTGAAGTTCAAAAGTTATATTTATTAAGTTTAAATTAATAGGGGTTGAATAAAATATTTATTCAAGAGAATAGCGCTCGCGAAAAAGCTTAAACAGTACTTAATGAATTCATGAGATATATCAATCTTTATGAGATGTTTTGTGAGTCTTTCCAGATTTATATTCCTATGCCAATATTACTTATATTATATTACACATGTTTATTTTAAGCAAGATAAGTAGTATATTAGTTGTCCTGATTAGCGTAACATTTTATTATGCAAGAACCCACATTTGCTAAAGTGTTAGTGTATTCTGAATAGTCAGAAGAACTGAGGAGGATGATTTTGCACTTTAATGTGAAGTAAATAATAATGTTGTTTTAGAATGTTAAAGGGCTTTAATCTGTGCTGGTGGTTAATCCGCAGATTATTTTAATTGCCATTTTTGTATTTTACACACATTCCTGCGCTGGTGGTTAATCCGCGGAATTGTGTGATTATACGTATTACTTTATGATGGTGTTTAAATACACAAAACGTTTAGTATTATTTAATTCCTACGTGTAGATGAATGCATCCACAGGAATATGTTTTGCTTCACAGATATAAGTTGGGCAAAGTATTTTAGTTAATCTGCTAAATCATCTTCTTCATTTGTAAGCATAATTTATCGGTTAGATTAGTAAATGGTAACAGGACATTCTATTCAAGTACTTCATAATAATTAACTGTTGGTTGATTATTATTTACCGGAACGTAAGTTTAAATTGTCACTTTAATTAATGATTACATTATAGCTAAATCATACAGACATCATATTATTTATTATATTATTATAGGTGTACAGTAGGGATTTATTGAGTCTGGAAATGACGTTAAATATTTCATAAGTTTGATGCTGAATTTCGTATAATCTCATCAATATTCATTATATTAGATTGAAATAAGGTATGATTAGATTTTAAATACTGTACCTATGAGATGTATTGAAGAAAGCCGATTGAATTATCATTTATTTATTTTATTTGTTTATTTATGTTTTATTTAGAATATTGAAATTAATTACTTATTGTTCATAAATTTGTAAATAAACGTTGATTTATAATTAAACTTACTGTGCCGTTGCTATGTGTCATTCATAACATCAGAAATCATAAACTTTGGATAGAGCATACATTGAAGAGCATACATTGAATTACATATTATCGTCAGCATGATATAAGAGTTTATAAATATTTTTTGAGAAAACATTTAGATGCTTTTCGTCTTTGGTAGTTTATGATGAGTAAGGTACAATAAAATCCCATTTACCTTTTCCATCATTGTGGCTTTGCGTAGTTGATTCTAGTATAAAATACAAATTAATTATTAAACTTGTGAACAGATTTACCAAATAATGATATAATTGAATATATTTACTTAACGTTTTTAAATTGTCATTTATCAGTATAATAAGAGTCTCAATAATATAGTAAACTATAAAAAAAGAACCCAAGTATTTATATTTATTTATTGCAAAGCTTTACCTGGACTAGCATTCGTATTAAAAATCATATAGATGGTTTAAAATTTCATAATCTTATGTAGTTCCACAAATTACGCCATCTTGTACATGGTCGGCCATCGGGTCTCATACAATAAAAATCGCAAATTAAGGTTTAAAAGTAATAACATTGCACTTATAATTTGTTTAATGTGTTTTGTAATAATACTATGATAGGTCTTCGCAGTATACCCTGGCTGTGATCAAATAAATTGTAAAAAGTTTATGTTAGATCATTAGTTTGGTTTGTAGTTGTGGTCTTTGGTGCATAAAATAGATAGCATGATATGCTTTTGGATACAGCTCTTAATATCTGACAATGTACAGCAGGAATTGATTAGTGATCAAAGTTACAATTCCTAGTGCACTTATATTACGTAATTGGGACCACACAATTTGCGGTTACAATTTATAATGCCACAACGTGTTCGGCACAATAGGTAGTTGAGAGGGCAATGGCCTTCGATAACCATTAGCTGGACATCAGAATTTACGGTTACAATATATATGCAGAGGCTTATACTATATTGGTGAAATTGAACTGATTTCAGACCCATATAGCTATCTAGTTTGTTAGCTGAATTTGAAGACATTATGTGTCTGAGAAATTTCATGCTTTCAAATTGATAGAAACATGTTTGATAAATGCTGATTTTAGAGTTAGTACATAGATTGAGATTCTAGTCTTCCAACCCTTTATTAATGTGAGCTAACTACCTCAAAACCATGGTCTAAATGTGGAGACAATGAAAGAGATATTGAATTTTAATTCTCTCTTGGCATTTATGTAAACAAAGCTTGTTTAGAGGCTATTGGTACAGCTCCATCTAGTGATCATAAAATGCAAGCTAGAAGCAAGTTACAAAATTTATAACTTGTTTTGTTTATCATAAATGTACCCTTGAAGGTTTTTGCAATTATATTGAAACAGACAGATCGAAGAATCGATCTTAGTTTCATGGTTGTCATTTAAGAACGGTAATTCTAAACCACTATTTACCCGCAATGAGACTTTTTCTATTCCAAGCCACATAGATTTTAAGTTATTTATTTTGTGTTTGTTTAAAAAGAATTTAATGTAAAGAATATGAGTATAAATGTCACAAATCATGGTGAATAATATTCGTGTGTGTGTGGCTTATGGATTTATATTAGCTCAATTTAAAAGTTTCAATTGCGTGTATATTTTCTTTAAATTTTAATTTTGCAAATTATACAAAGTCATTTAAAAATGCTGATCAAAAGTCACATTCCTTTGATCAGTATTTTTAATCAAAATCTTACTTGAACAAATGTATAGAATAATTAATTTGTACTTCGATAAATTAAGATAATGAATGTATATTTTTGTATTCACGAATTCCGATGTAATTGTTTTGTCAATTTAGAATCATGTATTAAATTTAAAAATAAATGAGAAACGTAGAACGCTTATCAAGAAAGGCAAATGCTATTGTATAGTCAAATTAGATATTGCTGGAGGCCGAAATCAAAGGAGGTGGAGTTATGAACAAAAACTAGGCAGAAAGGTCAACCGTAGCCATCTTAAATATAGGATAGACACTCTAACTTTTGACTTGGCTGTGCTTAGATCATCCCAAGCTACAGCAGAGTTGTTCCAGAGAAATCACTTCACTGTTATTAAGAAGTTGCCCGGTAAACTGCAATCATGATGGGCTGAGTCCAAGAAGCTGATTCCTGTTCTGCCAATTTAAATCTTTCATACCGCTGATCTGTAATGTTTTCCGTGCTTCCAGTCTTCCAAATTCCAACATTTAAATTAACCATGCCTTTCTAAGAAATTCAAAATGCGCGCCTACGTTCTTCATACATATCACCGCAAGAAGAAAAGCCGGACGAAGAAAGAATGGTAACTTTTGTTACATGAATTTTTTAACTTTCCTCTCAGTAATAATTTTATATTTAATCTGTAAACCTAATTAATTGCATGTAAATTTCTTGTTTTACATTTGAAAATGTTACACTAAAACCTGTCAGTAAATTCCTTCTCTAATATTTCTGTGCTCTAGTCTTTAGATGATAATTATTAATATTTGTGCCTTCTAATAATCCATTTGTGAATACATTTATATTTTTACTATTACTTATTTTACAAACAAAACGATGCCAATAATAATATTTCTCAACTCTAGTTAAATTCAGTAAAGTTTATCTCATAATATTTATTATATTCATTTTAAAAGTAATTTCCTTTTATTGAACTAAAAATTGTTTCATTTATGTTGAGTTGAGAAATATTCAAATATTTTTGTTGTTTCTTTTACTTCGTTATAATATTTTAATCTATACTCCAAATCTCAATACTTAAAATAGTCTAAAATTTTATTATAATTTTTTATATATTATTACGGAGTAAGAATAATAAGTGAATATTTTTGCTATTATTACCTTCCGAACAATCTGGGGAGTTATGGGTTTCAGAGTAAATTTAATTAATTATTACTTTTGCGATCGTTTGATTTCGCCATGTTTTATTGAATAGTTATATCGGACTGTTGCGTAGAAAATGTTACGGGGAGAAATGGTTTTATATAATTTCGTTTTAAAATCCACTTCCGGTCACTCTTCCTCTATGTTACTGTGGCAATGCCTTTACCTTCGCTTAAGTTGGCGTCTCGTTTTACTACCACATGGAGAGAAAGAAATTCTTCTCCAGGTAATCTCTTGGATCACCGGGGTTCGAAAATGAGCCCGGCTGGTTGTAGTGTCCCGGATCTACTTGGGGGCATTAAGACTTGTCAAAGTACAAGCCGCCCGGTATTCCGTCAATGCACCACAAGTTATTATTTGTAGTATACATTAATCCCTACAACCATCAGTACATCAGTATTATATATCATATTTTTATATAAAATCGCCTCCCATTTATCCGTATGCGCAATGGTTTGAAACTATTAAAATAAAACAACTTAATAAAAACTAGTAGATAAATATTTTAAGTGCTCCAATTACTCTGATTCTCATATCAACCTGTACAACCATTTAAACATATAAATATTGGCATGAGTTTGTTAATCAATACAAACCGATTATTGATGACTAGCAGCAATTTATTATAAATACATATGAGAGTTACCGTACCTGTAAATAATATTATTCAATGCTTTCAATAATTTATTAAAAATTTGTCTAACCTAATTTTGTCTCTCTTGCATTATTACTCTTGAAATCTAGCTAATCACCTGCTGTCTGTATCGACAACTTAAATATATACATTAAATTATTAGCCGTACCAATATCCCGACTATAAGATATCTATGAAATAGCTGATTGTAGGTAATTTAGTCTGTGTTTTTCGATGAGCTAGTAAAGGGAGAACCCCGTACCGTTGTAATGTTGTCATCGGGGGGTCATGCCAGGGTTTTGGGTTCGAATTTAGTTTGCATTTTGGAATTTATTCCTAGACGTGGACTGGGTTCGAATTCGGATTACTGTGTGTGAATAGGCATGGTGATTTTTACCGGTACAGTGTTCAAAATTTTGGACGCCCTCCGTGGTGCTCTGATGAAGAAATCTCCCACACCCTGCAGAGTGAACAAGAGTAAATATTAAATTATAGAAATATTCGATTTTTTTTCATACCGTTGAGATATATATACTTTGCGTTATTAAAATGCGCAGTTTTAAAACGATGTTTTGAGTAAGTCAAATATACTAATTTTTTTTTCACCTTTGCTTGCAAGTAGTTTCAGTTGAATAGATTGCCTTCTAATATTGTTAAGATAATATAGTGAGATTTTTTTTTTTTTGAAAAAAAAAAGTGTGAACGCGATTTTGAAGTTTTGTTTTAACGACAAAAATATTGAGAATAGTTTCAAAGCAAATGAAAACCTGTATCGATTTTGTGCGTTTATTTAATTTAAAATAAACGAATGTTATTTCATAAATCTTTTTGCAAGTCAATTTTGTTTTGTTGTTTGAAATTTTTTTTTTTAAAAAAAAAAAAAAAGCAAAGAAAGTAGGATTACTTTTCATGTCTTACAAATAAACGCGTGTATGTGTGTATATATATTGTTTAATATAGAAGTCTTATCAAAGCCAGTGCATAATATAAATATCAGTTGAATAAAGTTTGGCCGGAATATGTGCGATCCGATATTAAGTAGAGTAACCATTTAGGTTAAGTTTTTTTGTATAAAACCAATCAGCCAAATACAGTCGTCAAAGTGTTAACGGTATATACACTTACATTATAGAAACTTGAAATTGTATGATAACCCCGCAGAAGTAGCGTTAATATTAAACGTTCTACATAAAACATTATGTTCTTGAATCAAATGATTTTATTAAGTCACGTAAAAAAGTATATATTTGGGGATCAGTGGATTAAATTATCTATTGGTCACATGTTGCTGGCTAGCGCCTTTCAAATAAATTTGTCAGCAAATATGTTTGACAATACAGCAGTGGTGAGTTTTGTTTGGTCTATAAAAGAGAGAAATGGTGATATATATATATAGAGAGAGAGTTACTGACAGTATTATAAGAATATTATTGTGTTATATACTAATTGTTAATATGTTGTTTTATAGGACTGAGGAGAATAGTTCGAACTGGGTGAAATAAAGTTTTTTCTCTTCCCTTATTAATAATTTAGATACACGTTATCATATCATATATATACATGTAATAATAAAATAAAATAAAAAAGTGAAAAAGGGGTTTTATATAACAGAAATCAATCGGAACGTAGGCAAAAAAAGAAAGGAAGGAAGACACACAAACTGGATGAGAAAGGTGGGAACAGTATCAGCAGCGGGGAAGGATTTGGCATATAGGATCAGGGATCAGTATCTTTTATGAATATATACATAAATAAAATTATCTCGAAAATAACTAATTCACATGCTAAAATCACACACATATAATTAATAAAAGAATATAAAATGGCAGAATAGAAGGGTTCAGTAAATCATCTGGAAAGAGCGCAGAAACATCAGACACGTCAGTGACTGTAAGTGAATAGATTAAATAAACAAATAACTAGTTACGGAGAAATACGCACACAATATAAAAGGAAGACAGTGTTTACCGGTTGAAACGGGTCAGAATGGACAAGTCATTTGACTCTCAACACCTTTCATTCAAAATTATAGATTTTTATGGGGAATACTGGGAAAACCCCCACGAACATGTCGACAGCTTAACAGATGCTTTCAAAATAACAGACCTAGATAATAAGCAACAAATGGCCATCATTCAGCATCATTTGAAATCAGTCGCCAAAGACTGGTGGACCATACTGAGAGAAAAACCTAGAACTTTTGAGGAGTACCGTGACAGGCTGCTAAGGACATTCTGGGGCAAGGAAAGACAAGAAATAGCATTGCGTATCCTTATCAAAGAATGCTTTCCCGCAGGGAACCGACTTACCCTAACAAATTTCTTTTCGCAGCAAGCCACCAAGTTTTGTTCATTGCACACTTTCAACTGGTCAGATTCCCGAGTTATTCGAATGATAGCATACAATATGCCACAAGAAGTTAGAGGGCTTATGATCAGTAGCCAAATACACACTATTTCTGAGATGACAAAGTTCTTGGAGACAGTAGACCAACACTTCATATCTCCAGCACCAGATAACCGTAAAGATCAGCCCATTAAAACCATCCACCAGATGACGAACCTAATTTCAGAGAAAGAAAACCAGGATCACCAAGCAAGTTACTTATGCCCGGTTATTGAAGTAAATATAGAAGACAACAGGGTTACGGTTTTGATTGACTCAGGCAGCCAAGCTTCAATCGTATCGGCAGCTTGGATCAATAACCTAAAAAGGACCTGCAAAATCATGCAGTTGCCAACTCGGCCTATTCAATTCACATTGGCAAATGGGAAAAAAATGCTAAGTGAAAACCGGCAAGTATGGCTGGAAGTTAAGATAAATCAGAGGTCGGTAGGACATACTTTTCTGGTGATGACAGGACTTATTTACGACGTGGTGCTCGGCTCCGATTTTTTGACCCACAATGATGGTGTTATCGATTATGAAAAGGGAAGATGCTCTTTCGGAAGTGAGGCAGTCGATTTCAAAATACCAATTACCCAGAGACCTGACTACAAAAGTTGTTTGGTCCAGGCAGTCGACCCAGCAGCGATCAGTAAAAAGGTTCAAGAGTCCATCCTCACGGAACCCAGGGACACAGATCAGATCGGAAAAATACTAAAGAAATATGAAGCTGTTTTTTCTCCTACACCGGGGGAGATTAGAGGATATACACACCGGATCTGTGTAAAGGAGGAGACGTACGTTCCATTGAAAACTTACCCCATACCTTTTCAGTACAGAGGCGAAGTGGAAGCCCAGATTCATCAAATGATTGAATGGGGTATTATTGAACGTGGCCCGTCACCTTATAACAACCTGTTGGTCGTGGTAAAAAAGAAAAATGGGAGTTTGCGTTTGTGTTTGGATGCACGCAAGTTGAACAGCATTACTATCCCAGAAAGAGATGCTCCTCCACCTATTCAAGAGGTACTGGTGCGGCTGGCCGGTAAAACCATCTTTTCAACCTTGGATTTGACCGCGAGCTACTGGCAGTTGAATCTAGACCCTAGGGATCGGAAATATACGGCCTTCTGATATAATGGGTATACTCATATTTAAAAGGGTCCCTTTTGGACTCATAAACAGTGGAGCAGGCTTAATGCGCTGTTTGCGGCAGGTCCTTTCCAATGAGATACAGGAGCATATGGTATGTTATATGGATGACTTGGTCATTGTTTCAGAAAACCTGCAGGAACATTTGCAACATTTGGAAAGGTTCCTCAGAGAATGCAGAGAAAAAAATATCACCGTAAATTTGGAGAAGAGCCGTTTGCTATTGGCGAGATAACTTTCCTTGGCCATATCATCAACCAACATGGTATTCAGGCTCACCCCGATAAAATTGCCACGATAGAAAATTTCCCAACACCAACTAAACCGAAGCAGGTCCGATCATTTTTGGGCCTTAGCAACTTCTATCACAAATTCTATCCGAACTTTTCCCAGGAAACTAGAAATCTCGTAGACCTCATCAAGAAAAACCGCAAGTGGGAATGGACACCTTTTCATGACAAAGAACTCCTACATGTAAAAAAAAAATTTTTACAGGCTGTAATGCTGCACCATCCGAATTTTCATCGCCCCTTTTATGTACAAACGGACAGCAGCAAACAAGGACTAGGAGCTATTTTATTTCAAATAAGTGATACCGGAGCTCACCAAGTTATTTATTTCAGCAGCCATGCATTGAAGGGGGCAGAAGTCCATTACACTACAACAGAACAAGAAACTCTGGCCATTGTGTGGGCATGCCAGAAATTCCGGCAATTTCTTTTGGGATCTCAAGTAATCATTATCACCGATCATCGTTGCCTGGAGTTTCTCAACAAGAGTTTCCTGACTAATGACCGTTTAATCAGATGGAGTTTGACCCTCCAACAATTCCGGTACCAAGTCCAGTACTGTCCAGGGTGGGAAAATATTGTGGCTGACGTATTGAGTCGTCATCCTGTACCGATGAAGATACAAAACCCTGAAATCAAGAACCAACCCTTGGAAGTTATGGCCACTACGACATCGAGTTCTGTAGAAACTGAACTACGGAATTTGAGTTATTGGCAGAATATACAGTATTCCCATATCATTCATGATTTGTCCAAACCCTCGGATAAGAATCAGAAGCCACAAAGCAGATACCCCCATTTCCGGATTGAGGGAGGCACATTACAAACCCGGACCAAGGATTACAGTGCTCCTTGGAAAATCGTGGTACCCAATAGGTTGAGGGCCCCTATAATTAAACATATACACCAATCCCTGGGACATTATGGACCCAGGAAGATTGAAGAAGTGGCCCGTCGCCAATTTTACTGGCCGGGAATGTATCACCATATCACTTCCATAATCAGACAGTGCGATATCTGCGTGACTACTAAAGCTCCCAACAAGTCGTACGCGAGGAAAATAAAACCTGTGATGGCTATGAGACCGAACGAGATCCTTGTAATAGACCACTATGGTCCCTTGCCCAAATTCAAAACATTTCAGTATTTGTTGGTATCATATGATATTTTTTCCAAGTATGTTAAGGTTTACCCAGTGCGGTCTACAAACACCAGAAACGTAACTCGGGTTCTTCAGGAAAAACAATTTCAAGAGGTAGGTAAACCCGAAACCATACTTTCCGACCATGGTTCGGCATTTACCTCGAAAGAATGGAAAAACTGGGTAAAAAAGCAGAATGTAAACCATCGCCTAACATCAATCAGAAACCCACAATCAAACCCGTGCGAGAGAGTCATGAGAGAAATCAGTCGACTTTTTCGCGCATGTTTATCAATGGATCACCGGAAGTGGGTAGAGAAACTTCAATATGTCATGGATTGCATCAATCATACCATGAACGAATCCATGGGATTCCCACCCATGTGTCTTCACTATGGTAGACCATGCCCGGATATTTTCCCTACGCTATCACCAAAGCGTGAAGTACATATAAATCCCAGCATGGATCAAGACATGGCCCGGCAACAATTGGAGTGCATGGCACAAAATAGAATTAAAAGAGGAGGAAGGCAACATCACAATTTTAAAAGGGGGGATCAAGTCTGGCTAAGATCTCCACGAGTCAGTAATGTACCTAGGAAGGAATTCAAAAAATTCTTCCCTCTGTATAGCGGGCCATATGAGATAGTGGATGAATGCCATGAAAACGCTTTTCTACTGGAAGGGAAGGGTCTACGAGGTATTTACAATGCGAGACAATTAAAGCCTTATATACCTCCTGACCCAGGGAGAACATAGAAAACAAACAATAATTTTGGGATAACCCGGTAAACGACCACTATGTTATAAATGTTTCAGATGATGAGTAAAGACCAATAGACATTAATATACAAATTTTGATAAAATGTATCATTCCACACCCATGTTTAGGTTCAAACTCTCACCCAGACTGTTCTCCAAAGTCGATCAACTTTGTAATGAAATGTAAGTCAGTAAAATATGTATAAACATTTTTTTGTCATTTTTTTTAAGTAGGAAGAAATGAAACAGACAGATCGAAGAATCGATCTTAGTTTCATGGTTGTCATTTAAGAACGGTAATTCTAAACCACTATTTACCCGCAATGAGACTTTTTCTATTCCAAGCCACATAGATTTTAAGTTATTTATTTTGTGTTTGTTTAAAAAGAATTTAATGTAAAGAATATGAGTATAAATGTCACAAATCATGGTGAATAATATTCGTGTGTGTGTGGCTTGTGGATTTATATTAGCTCAATTTAAAAGTTTCAATTGCGTGTATATTTTCTTTAAATTTTAATTTTGCAAATTATCCAAAGTCATTTAAAAATGCTGATCAAAAGTCACATTCCTTTGATCAGTATTTTTAATCAAAATCTTACTTGAACAAATGTATAGAATAATTAATTTGTACTTCGATAAATTAAGATAATGAATGTATATTTTTGTATTCACGAATTCCGATGTAATTGTTTTGTCAATTTAGAATCATGTATTAAATTTAAAAATAAATGAGAAACGTAGAACGCTTATCAAGAAAGGCAAATGCTATTGTATAGTCAAATTAGATATTGCTGGAGGCTGAAATCAAAGGAGGTGGAGTTATGAACAAAAACTAGGCAGAAAGGTCAACCGTAGCCATCTTAAATATAGGATAGACACTCTAACTTTTGACTTGGCTGTGCTTAGATCGTCCCAAGCTAAGGCAGAGTTGTTCCAGAGAAATCACTTCACTGTTATTAAGAAGTTGCCCGGTAAACTGCAATCATGATGGGCTGAGTCCAAGAAGCTGATTCCTGTTCTGCCAATTTAAATCTTTCATACCGCTGATCTGTAATGTTTTCCGTGCTTCCAGTCTTCCAAATTCCAACATTTAAATTAACCATGCCTTTCTAAGAAATTCAAAATGCGCGCCTATGTTCTTCATACATATCACCGCAAGAAGAAAAGCCGGACGAAGAAAGAATGGTAACTTTTGTTACATGAACTTTTTAACTTTCCTCTCAGTAATAATTTTATATTTAATCTGTAAACCTAATTAATTGCATGTAAATTTCTTGTTTTACATTTGAAAATGTTACACTAAAACCTGTCAGTAAATTCCTTCTCTAATATTTCTGTGCTCTAGTCTTTAGATGATAATTATTAATATTTGTGCCTTCTAATAATCCATTTGTGAATACATTTATATTTTTACTATTACTTATTTTACAAACAAAACGATGCCAATAATAATATTTCTCAACTCTAGTTAAATTCAGTAAAGTTTATCTCATAATATTTATTATATTCATTTTAAAAGTAATTTCCTTTTATTGAACTAAAAATTGTTTCATTTATGTTGAGTTGAGAAATATTCAAATATTTTTGTTGTTTCTTTTACTTCGTTATAATATTTTAATCTATACTCCAAATCTCAATACTTAAAATAGTCTATTAATATTGTGTAACGATATATAAATATGTCGTTACATTAATTTAAAATAAAAACTTAAAGTTCGCAAATAAAAGTAAAAAACTAAACGCTAAAATTAAAATATTGTTAAACGTATATACATTCGCACAGATGCTAAACTTTAAAAATATTTTTTTCATAAACAACAAAAAAAAAAGTATTTGAACGTATTTTTTTTAATAAAAAAATACAAGATTGAAATATAAAAATATTTTAATAAAAAAAATAACGTAAGTTAAAATAAAAACAGGTATTAATTAATTCCTGTAGTCTATAAATGGAAATGATTGTTTATTAATTATCTAAAAGCTGTTTAATTAAAAAGTCAGATGAAAAGTTAGATAAGAGAAGAAAGAAATTTTAGCTTGACCAATGGAAGCACTAGGCCTTGGCCCGGACCATAATGAAAAAACAGAACAGTGACGTTTTTGTTCATGGAATCCATAGGAGGACTATAAAAAGAAAAAAATATTGAGTTCCAGTGAGTTTTTTTTTTCCAACTTGATTTTGGTGAGTCTGGCGACAAGACGCCCTTGTCGTCCTCACTCACTTATTTTAAAAATGCAAAGACTATGATACCAGAACAGAACCAGCTAATGCTACCTCCAAAATATTCAGACCGGTCTTCCAGGAAAGTCTCCGTGGGAATTGCCAACGGGAACAGGAATTCTTCTACCGTAAGCAATAGAACTGAACAATTGTTAAAATCATAATATTAATTAAGAACTTTAAAGATTGATAAGTAAATTTAAATTTGATAAAAAGAACTTTTCTCTGACTTATGTGTTAACTAAATTGATAATGTGTAATTTTATATATGTTTGCGTTTGATAAAAAAAAAAAACATTTCCATTTATTATTTATTTGTATTAATATTTATTGTTTAAATTTTAATTGATGAAATTTAAGGTTGGGTATAGACGTTGCATAGATTCGTTAGCGGTTGATAATGTTGTGGTTTTCACATTCGATTAGAATATATGTCAACGATATCACTGCAAGCATCTTACGATGAATGCTAATGGGATTTGTATATTCCCTATGCAAGTGACGTTTATCGATGATTTTGTATTTTGATCGGTTGTGTTTAATTTGGAATGTTTTTGACCGTGGAATATGTGCAGCTGATCTGTACTCAACATTTTAAAACAAATTTTATAAAAATGCATTTGTGCGAATGTATCTAAATGTTAAATTTAAGTCGGGCGTGAATGGCTATATAGATTTGTAAAGTTATATTAAGGGAGGGTAATCTTAGGTTATTCATTTCGTAGTTG
Organism: Epiperipatus broadwayi; assembly: GCA_028023455.1. Classification (NCBI taxonomy): domain Eukaryota; kingdom Metazoa; phylum Onychophora; class Udeonychophora; order Euonychophora; family Peripatidae; genus Epiperipatus; species Epiperipatus broadwayi. Next base: position 15,918 of record JAQFVV010000115.1, read on the forward strand.
AATTGGTTCAATGGATTGGATATATTTGTGTAATCAGTAGATGTAGTATGAAGTTTCGCTACGTGCAGAATCGCTGAATACACCGCACCAACCCTTTGCCGATGGATGGGATTGTAAGTCGGCAAAAAAAATCGCGGTCCCTTCCTATGGAGTTTTTATTTTATTGTTCTTCTTGCTATACAGACATCATATTCCTGTATTGGACAAGAGTCAATGTTTTCTCTAACTATACTGTTCAAATGTCCATGCCTGACAGTGCAGTATATTTGTGCTGTTGTATTTTCATGCTACATTGAATACATGAATGTATCAGATGGATTGGCGCCAGTTGATTGCGAAATTTGTTGCCTAAGGTTAAATCAGGGAAAAATATTTTCTTTTCAAATGCAGATCTATGTAGTCTATTCATACTTGACCATCTAAATAAAAATCTAAAAATGTTAAACCTATTCCTCGAATTTAGAATGATTTTATATGTGCGTAAATAAATATTTTTATGTGTTAATTTCTGGCAGTGGCTTTTATTATTTTTTTATATTTATATCTAAATTTATAGATTTTTATCTCTGCGTCTCCACTGAGCTAGTGACAATGGGCTAACGATCTAAATATGTAAATAAAGTGGAATCCTAACAGCGCGTATCTGCCTACTTTATAAATTTTTCTAGGCTCAAATGCCTAGATGGCGCCCTTGGTAGTGCGGTGCGGTGCGATCTCCCACTTCATTTCGATCGTTATAATTGTAAACCTAAATTAAGTTTATAGGCCAATATCAGCAGGGTTTTGCATTACAGCTAAAATTAATTATGTTTATTAAATTTGTATTTGCTTGTTCTTTTAAATAAATTCCATTGTAACATTAAATTGCTGTTAAAAATATTACTTGTGAAAACCGTTTAGTCAAACATATATATACGTCAAGCATATATATATGAGTTAATGCAAAATTCTGCTGAAATAAAACGCTTATTGTATTAAAAGAAATAAGAATATATTTCACTTTTAAATCTTGTTCAAATATTTAGTATGACTTGATTTTGAGATAAGCCCACCAACATTTTCTAAAAGAATGTATATTTTTAATTAGTTAAGCCCATTCAAGTCAAATTAAAGATGGCCTTCTCTTTCTTTTTTTTTAATTAATAAAATCCCAAAGTTTAAAGAAAGAAATTTAGAGTAAAAAAGTAAAAGTGGTGTTACTTTGAAACAAAGGAGCATGGGGAGGCTTATCAAGATCTCAGATCATACAAACAATAGAAGGTAGCTGACAGAGAGGGTATAAATAAAAGGGAGAACAAAAGATCAGGCATTCAGATTTTCCTTTTTGAAAGAGATCAGTCAATCAGAGTTTCCTTTTGGAAAAAGATCGTGCATTCAGATTTTCCTTTTTGAAAAAGGTCAGTCAATCAGAGTTTCCTTTTGTAAAAAGATCGTGCATTCAGATTTTCCTTTTTGGAAAAGGTCAGTCAATCAGAGTATTCTTGCGGGCTGTCAGATTGCTCCGTGGAGAACTTTCGAAATTTTGCTGTGCTGTTGTCATTTTATTATATGAATTCGATGGAGTCTACCATGTTTGGCTAGGCAAATAAATAACTTTGTCTACCGCCGAGGGTTCCTCAATACCAGAAAAATGCCGTAGTATTTACTCAATCGTCATCTGAACTCTGTGCCGTGTCTGGAGGACTTTTTGTGAAACCATGCTACCGATTTCCACTTTCCTTGTCCGGACAAACACATCTCATCGGACGGATCAAGCTACGCCCGTCGATGGAACATGACCAAGGAATAAGGACGGTAATCATATCTCTCCTCATGAACTAGTCATTATGCTACCTTTTTGTCCATATTTTTTATAATTGCTTTCTTGAATATTTATGAAATGTGTGCTTAATGATATTTATAATGTAACTATTTTTATCGGACTAGTTAGATATATGTATATGTGATCATCTATCTAGAGATTTAACCCCTTTTTCTTCGCTATTCTTCATTACCCCCATGTGTAAATATTTTAATTCTATTGCGGTTAAGTTTATTAGTTAATTGTTCATATAAAAATCCCTTTCCAGTTTTATTCATACTTGTAAAATTTAGTACGAGTAAGTTTTTTTTTGTTGTTTGCCAACTTGATCTCCTCGATAACGCTTCTTTTGTCCGCCATTAGCTTCTTACGTATGTCAGATTTAGCGATATACATCTTAAATGATTTTAAACTCCGTTTTAGTGCAAAGCAATTAGAAACTGCTTTGCGAAAGATTTTTATTATTGCACGTTATCGAGCAGATTCGAGTTGACAATGTTTAATAAAACTGGGCAGGAAAGATTTAGACCGCAAGCATATTAATTGGGTTTTCATTGTCTCATTAGTTATTCATAAATTTCGGGGAATAGCGAAGGCCATTAAATTACTAATAATATTTCAAATGTCATTTATTAAAGATATTTATTTAACTAAAAAGCTTGAGTTTGCTAGTTATCGTTCAATGCTTTGTTTTACTTTTAAATGATCCAGGCACGCAGAACACATATTTCTATGTATTTTGGCAATTTAACTATTTAAGCTCCGCAGGTGGTTCTGTCCATGTCTCCCGCTGATGCTAAGCTCATGGCTCGGGAAGAAAATATCTATGCATGTCTCAGATAGTGTTGTTCGGTTCATGATAGCTTCGAGACTAGCCGAATAGGGCAGAGGTCATAGTATTCTTGGTTAATATCTCGCATATGGTGACCTCGAGGTACTTTTGCCTAGTATTCGAACTGGGTTAAATCAACATACATCATCTGACTGTCACAATATTGAGTATAGTCAATTCTTCATTATTCACCAGCGCAATTACATTTACCACTTTAGTTTTTGCATTGTCATTTTTCCTTTTGAGAAATGCATTATCACTGACAGCTCCTCCAATTGCGAGTTATGCAATCACTTTCAATTTACATACTGCTAGCTCTTCATGTTCTCTCAGTTCTGATTTTATTAGCTATGCTAATTTGCATAATTAGTATTCCATTTCTTTTAATAACAATGTTTTCTAGAGTGTCTTACTTTTAGGAAAGGAACAATTCAAAATACTGTCCATACATATTACACAGATCACATAATCATAAATACATGTACAGACAGTGCATACTTACTCTTCACTCTAAAAATTAAATTTACTGTTTTTCTTCCATTCTTCTGATGTCTGGGAGTAAATATATATTTTTTGTATGTCTTGTTCTTTATTTAAATATGTTGGTTCTTCAAATCTTGATGATTGATTATCATTATTTAGATCTGTAACTTCCATGTTCACTCTGACATCACTTTCAATATCCTTCTTAATGGGCAGCTCCTTGTTTTGCTCAACTGAGGAGATATCTCAGTACTCTTCAATTATTTTAGTTTCCAATTTAAGAATGGCTACTGCATGTGATCTGTTCAACATAACTGACATATTAGAGAAATGATCACATAGGTGGTTTATGTGTTTATTGGCATGCAATTCATTTTCAAATTTAATCACTCTTATAACCTCCGATACAACTTTCATGATGGTATCTGGAATTTATATTTTTTAATAAAATCTCTGACCCATATAGCATCACCAACTTGAAATTTTATGAAGTTCACATTATAAGTTTCTTCATCTGATGTGTGTCTTTTTGTTTCCATTTTTAAGTGCTAATTGTTTCAATAACTGCATGTGGCATTTTCATCTAAATAACTTGGCAGGTGTTTTACTGTTAGAGGCAATTGGAGTAGTTGATAGAACATAACTTCTACCAGTGCCTCCTTCATATCTTTAACTTTGATTTGCTTTAAAGTAGATTTTAATCTTTATACTGCCTTTTCAGCAGTCCCATTAGAAGCTGGATATGGCAACATTAAAATGTGAAGTATCCCTTTCTCTGATAAATATTTTTCGAAATCAGCAACCATAAATCCTGTTTTATTTATCAGATACAAGGATCTTGAGATAGCCATGAGTAGTGAAAACTTCCTGGAGGACTTTAATAGTACACTCAGTTTTTGTGGTTTTTACAAGCTTATATTCGGCCTATCACAAATAAGAATCCACTATTATTAAAAATACATAACCATTCATAGATCCAACAAAATCTATATTGTGTTTCCTTGGATATTTAACCTCTATCCATGATTTGCATGTTTTCTTTGGTAAATCTACTCTTGATTGTTAATCACATTTCGTTTTTACCATCTATATTTTATATTTTCTTTTCTCCACATTAATAACATGCTTAATGGTCCAGACTCCTCCCCCAGATTTATAATGCTCTTGTAAATTATCTTTCTTTTTCTGAATGTGAATTCCAGAGATTTGAACCAATTTTAACTGAGCAATGGGCTGGTGTTTCTCTTCACTATAGGTAGCAGAAACACTCTCAATTTGTTAATTTTCATCAGAACAGATATTCTTTCTGCAAATGTGAATTTTGTTTCCATTCACATCCATGGCTTGCATCTGTCTTTTCAAGCTTCACCCTATTTTTGTATTTAGCATTGATTTTATCTCATTATCTCAGTATAGAATAGTCTGGCGCCACTGTCAAGTTCCATATTCACTTTATTATCGCAAATAATAATGTCCAGTGTAATTCAGCTTTTAACTGAGTCACTTAACATCTTTACTTCTGCATTTTTACAAGCACCACTTCCCCCTGAATTAAAATCCAGGCATAGTTTGGCTTTTACATTATTACCCTTGTTCTTGCAATTTCGAACTAGATGGCCTGTAATATTACAACTACAATTTTTGTTTTTTAAATTGATAACTTTTTTGTGTGCCCTCTAGCATCGCAACAATAATATTGTAGTTCAATGCTTGAGTTTTGCAGGTGCTTTAACCATTTTAGCTATATTTACGCTTGTCAAATTTTTCCAATTCATTAGTCATTGTTTGGAATTCCAATGCATTTTGTGCTCTATGCATTTTGCAATCTCTGCCCTATATAATAAATCCATCTCACTTAACAAAATCTGGTAATAAGGCATGGGGCCCATGCCACCCAGAATGTCCCCAGGTTGCGGATAGGTGAATGACCTTCAGATATGAATGTTAGCTGTGAATAAGCAGAGTACTGTAAATAAGCAGTCGCTGACAATGGAACAACATTCACTATCAGAAAGTGGTGGAGACAGTGGTGTGTTTACTTCTATAAAATACAACAATTCCTATGATGGTGGATGTATAATGGCGAGTATTAACCACCATTAAATAAGTCAACACCCCACTGGATGCTGGGTCAGCAACGGCATTTCTTCCAAGTCAGCGGAAGATCATTATAGGTGACTAATGATGAGGAAGCGGTAGTTGGATATTCATATTATGGGATTTGGCTAGCACCCTAAGCCTATTATGGAGGTTATTTCTGGGCAAAGAATGTAATGGGAAACCACTCTGTCTTATAATTCCCTTGTTTTACTATATGTATGTCTACGGGAATCATTACGTTTAGTGTCGAGATCTTAGCTAAGAATGACTTTGGTGTCTTTGCCTAGCAGAAGTGGACATGAAGCTACTAAGATTGTCAACCTATGAAATACTCATAAATATGATTCATTGAGGGAAGAAACATTGAGAATTGGAACGTAGAATGTTAGATCTTCGAGGAGATGTGGGAAATTGGAGAATTTGAAAAAAGAATTGCATTTGAATAATATCAATGTTATGGGATTAAGCGAAGTGAGGTGGGAGGGATGTGGAGAAGTAAGTAGTGGAGATGTAAAGTTATTTTATTCAGGTAGTGATGGGTCAATTAATGAAGTTGGCATTGCGGTGAGGAAGAAAATTTGGAATAGTGTGGCAAAGATTGATGGTATTAACGACAGGTTGATGGTGATGAGAATAAATGCAAGTCCTAGGGATTTAGTAATTATACAAGTTTATATGCCAACTAGTAATCATGATGATATTGAAATTGATGAAATCCATGAGAAGATAGAATAAAGTATTCAATGTTAAGAAAAAAATGCATGTATATTGCAAATGGGGATTGGAATACTGTTGTGGAGAAAGGTAGGGAAGAGAAAATTGTTGGAAATTATGGTATTGGAAAAATAAATGAAAGAGGTAGTCGGCTTGTACAATTTTGAAAAGAGAATGGCTTTGTCATTGCAAACACTTGTTTTAAAAATCATATTAGAAGATTGTATACATGAAAAGCTCCAGATGACAGAGAACGTTATGAAATTGATTATATATTGATTCAGAATAGATATAAGAACACAAGATGGGATTTGGATAAATTGAGACAAATGAAAAAAGGAAAATTTGGTTTAGTATGTGAAAATGAATTTAAAAGGATTGTTCAGGGTGAAAAATATATTAATAGCTCTGATGAGTGTTGAAATAGAATTAATAAAAGATTCTTGAAAACAGCAAAAAATGAAATAGGTATTATTCATACAAGAAAAGCTAAACGATCTTGGATAACTGAAGGTATGATGGAAAAGATGGAAGTGCGGAGATGATGGAAGAATGTAAATATTGAGGAAGGGAAAAAGGCATATAGGAAATTTAATAATGAACTAAGAAGAGAAACAGATTTAGAAAAAGAAAAGTGGTTGGAGCTAAAATGTAAAGAGATAGAAAGGCTTCAACAGGTGAAAAGATATGATTTAGTATTTGATAGAATACGAAGTATTACTTGGAAGAAAAAGACATGGGTAGCAAATGAGATTGCACATAAGAATGGAAGGAGATTAACTGATAGTAATGATATATTAAAAAGATCAGAAAAATATCTTCAGTGTGTTTAGTAGAGGAAATAATTTAATTAATTATGAACTTGAAAATGAAGATGTTGCAATAGATGATAGAGATATGGACATATTTCCAGATTTAATGCAATATGTATAGAATTTTTGAGAGAAATGGGAGAATTTACTATGAAGGAAATAGTTGGACTTTGCAATTTGATATATAATAGTGGAATTTGGCCTGAAGATTTTTTAAGAACTATAATGATTCCAATTGCTAAAAAGAAGAAAACTGCTAAATGTGAAGAATATAGAACAATAAGTTTGTTGTCTCATGTTTCTAAAGTCTTATTGAGGGCTTTAATTCAAAGGATTTATGGGAAAGTAGATTATTATATTGGTGAAGGACAGTTTGGTTTTCAGAAAGGGAAAAGCACAAGAGATGCTATTGGTATTGTTAGGACAATTGCGGAAAGATATATTGAAAAAGATAAAGGAATTGTTATACGTTTTGTGGATTTAGAAAAGGCATTTGATAGAATAGGCTGGAATAAACTGATGTCCATCTTAGGAGATAAAAGAGTATTTTGGAAAGAAAGACGATTGATATGGACTATGTATAATGGTCAAAGGATAAGAGTTAGATTTGGGAGTAATGAGACTGATGAAGTGAATATAGAAAGTGGAGTTAGGCAAGGGTGTAGAATGTCACCTGTTTTGTTTAATATTTATTTAGAAGATATGCTAATTAATTATTTGGACTGTGGAGGAGCAAATGTTGGAGGGAGAGTAATAAAGTGTATAAGATTTGCAGATGGTATGGCTCTTATTGCTGAGGAGGAAAAGGATCTTCAGAATATGTTGAATAAATTGGAAGAAGGATGTATGGCATATGGAATGAAAATTAATATTGAAAAAACTAAATGTTTATGGATAGGGAGAAATGCAAAAAGATTGCAAATTGGAATCCGTGATGACATGGTTCAACAGGTGAAGGGATTTGGAAATTTGGATAGTTGATTGAGTGAGGATAGAAGAAGTGAAGATGAAGTTAAACGAAGAATAGCATTGGCAAAGGAGACATTTTGTGGACCTTTGGAAAGAGAATTAAGGAAGAGATTAATTAAATGTTATGTGTGGAGTGTATTAATGTATGGTTGTGAGACATGGACATTGAGTAATAGAATTAAGAAACGATTGGAAGCTTTTGAGATGTGAACATGGAGAAAAATGGAAAAAATCAGTTGGATGAGTAAAATAACAAATGAAGAAGTTTTGAAAAGAGTAAATGAGAAAAGAAGATTGATTGAGAATATCAGAGAGAGAAAGAGAAACTGGATTGTACATATATTAAAAAGAAATTATAGTTTAATGAAAGATGTTTTGGAGGAAATGGTGAGTGGAAATAAAAAGAAAGGACAGAAGAGATTGACATCATTGTATGATATAAGAAATGGGCAAGAAAAAGAATGGAATGGAAGAATGAATGAATTGATCTAGTGACTACTTCTCTGGACCTGTCTATTGGTCAGAATACTATTGATTGACTTGACAAAATATTTTGAAGACTGTAATCTAACATCACATATAGAAATTGGTCTAAAAGTACATTATCTAAAACCCAAAATAAATTTGCACTGTTTAGCCAATGTCCTCAGTGCCAGATTATAATCTTGACAATTTTCATAAGGTAATGGCTTCTTCATCCTGAAATGTAAACAAAGCCATTCATTTCATCACTGCTAACAAATTATATATTGAAGAATTTTCATTAATTTATTATACAGTATGTCATCTAGGATCTTTGGGTCACATTATTGTTTCACTATCTGCAAAATATCACTATTGGAGAAGAACACCAAGGTGGAAATTTTAACTCTATCCACTTCTATTTATCCATATATAATGGTCAACGTGCTCAATATATATATCCCATGATGTAACATTTTAAATACTTAAAGATTTTGAGTTAGGACAGCCATTATTATACTTGCATAGGTTTTTGACTGCATCATCTCTGCTATTTATTGCACAGATTCTTCATAAGCTGTTGACAGTGTCTATTTGCTGTGTACATGGGGGATCTATAATCCCAGCTGTGTCAGTGAAAATAATAAATTAAGTCACACAAATATTTTTATTTACCTCAGCAAATTTATTTCTCTATGCTGAAGACTATTACTAACAAAAAAATAAATAACAATAAACAATAATATAACAATAAAAATTATTCCTCAACTTTGGGTCAAGCATTAGAGTAAGTTTGGGTAGAGAAAATACTTTATTTCCATACACAGTGAATGAGAGTTGCTTTAACTCATATTTTAAAAGCCTATACACGAATATCCTTAACTCTTCATCATTAACAATTAATGTAATTATATGTACTGCTTTACTTTAACCCTGTCATTTCTCCTTTCAAGAAATGTATTATCATTAATACCTTGTCAGCTGTCTACAACTTGCTAGTTACATAATCGTTTTCAATTTAAATATTACTAGCTCTTGATGTTCTCTCAATTTGCCTTTTTATTAGCTATGCTAATTTGCATAATTAGTATTCAATTTCTTTTAATTTCAGTTTTCTAGAGTGTTCTACTTTTCAGGGAGAAAACAATACAAAGTACTGTCTGTACATATTACACAGATCACATAATAAACTTTACTTAAATAATCATAAATCTATGTACAGACAGTACACTTCCCACATTGAACTTAATAAGAACATTACAATCTTGAAATATATATTTTCTATTAGTCAAAATATAATCCAATCATCCTGTACTTTCATTGGATTCTTTCATGTCCATTCCCATTTAGCATTTTTCTCAAGGAAAGAATTCACAATATACAGTTTTTCTTTTTCTGTGAACTCCATAACTATGGGTCCTCTCATTTTTATCTACACTTTCATTTTTCAATTGTTTATCATTTCTAACATTAAAATCTCTCGTGACAATTTTAAAATTTTGTTTGGTCTGATCAAAAGCCTTTTCTATATCCATATAAAATTCCTCTACTTCATCACAATGAGTATTTGTTGGAGCATAAACCTGAACTATCTGCATTTGATATCTTCCATTAAGTTGAATAACGAATCTTGCCATTCTGTTTAATACACCATCAATCTCCAACATGTAGTTCTTCCATTTTTTATTTATAATGAATCCAATTCCAATTGTGCTTCTAATATTTGTCCTTTGCAGTAAAGTACATATCCCACTTTTTAAATCAATTGTTTCTTCACCTTTTCTTTTAACCTAATATCTCACCTTTTTCTCTAACCTAATATTCAACAGTTCTTCTAATCTATATAATCTTCCTTAATCTGAATATGATTTGCAGTTGTAAGTAGCTAAATAAAGGTTCGCTATCAAATAGCAGCCTGAGTCTTCAATCAAGGGATTAAACCAATAAGTGTCACCTGATTCCATCACATGATTTCAGCAACACATTCCTGTTATAGCAGCATAATTTTTTTCACAATCTCTATGCCACTTACTATAAGTTTTAGTAAGTAATAACAGATGCCAGATGACAGTGCTTAATAAATCCCAATCTTATGCTATCCTATCTAATATCCCCAGTCTAGTTTCAAGTTTACAGATTTCATTAATGAGAGCTCGAAACTAGTCAGGGAATATTACATAGAATAGCACTATCATTTATTATTACCTATTGAAACTTACAGTAAGTGGAGTAGAGTTGATGAAAATATATGCTGCTTTAACCAGGAGTTTTTAGTACCCTTTGTTTCGAAAACCAACTGATACCTTAGCTGGTAACTTTACAGCCTTTTGGGAATAAGAGCCATAATTCAATTTTATATGTCATGTGTATAAATGTCTATTAAAACGGTTTATTCACCAACACACACACACTCATTCTATTCTCAAAAAAACTCAGTTTCAGTTAATAACTATCAGCAATTAGCAATAAAGAGCAGTGTTTCTTGATCTTGTACTCAGAGATAAAAGGGTAATAAAGTCACCGTTTGGCTGATGCACATTGTAAGCAGTTCATCCATGTTTGCATATTATTTATAATAACAACTGTAATGACCAAAGTATATGAAATAAACATTGGGAATTTGCCCTATTCAGTTCTTTAAAACAGAAATCAGAGGGTCTCCTTTCATTTACCAATAAATTCCTTTCTGCAAATGTGCAAATGTATAAATGTGTGTGTGTGTAATACATATATATATATAACTTGGTATATAATGCCAACAGAAAGTTTAATTTGCAAACAGGATTTAAAATAATAAAATAACTTTGAATAAAGATTTTATTATTATGACAACAACTTTATAAAAAATTAAAATATAATCAAAATAAAAGTATACTCAGTTGTCATATAAAAATACGTGTCCCTAAAATATATATATATATATGAGCAAATTGACAGCATTGAATAATTTCTACTTTTTGCTTATTTAGTCTTTAGATTATTACTCTATCAAAAAGAAAATATAAAAACTACTCACAGAATTATTCAAGGTTGGAAATTGATATATGTGTTGTTGTTTTTTTTTTTTGTAGTTATACAAATTATATAAATTTTGTAGTATGCATTCATGAAAGTTGCATAGATATAAATTCAATCCTTATTATTGTGGATACAGAGAAAGACAGTTTTCACAAACATAATGTAATTGTTAAATATATATTTCTAGAATGATATGGAGAATAATCGAATTTATTAAAAAAATTTATTTATCATATCCATAAAATGAAATATTAAAAATTGAAAAATACTTACATACTTATATTTTTAATTAGTGTAAAGATTCAAAACTATTGCAAAATATTATTTGCAAATCAATTTGTTGTTTATAAAAGTAATAAGTAATTAAGATTTGAAAAACAGAATAAAAAAATTGGGATGTTCTTGAAAAACATTCTGCTCAGGTGGTTGGATTAGTTTCTGAATGGCAGAGAAAATTTTTTGGTAAACAAGCAAGGTAAAATTCTAAAAACCTATAAATGACAGTCTGAAGAATTAAATATATAAAATTAGTTCAAATCAGAATATGCATCAGCTACTATTTATTGGACCATAACCTTTAATTTTAATCATCTAAAGAAAAAAGTAAAAAAGAACTTCAGCAATGTTACTTGACTATTCTTTATAATAAACCTTGACTACAAGATACACACAAAAAGCTAGATAACAATGAAAAAAGTACTTGTCAGTGCAGTCTCATTATAACAATGAAACCAAGCTTATGCAAACAACTTTCATAAAACAACTAGCTAAAAGCCACTAACATGTATGTAGAAACTATCATTTTTCCAGCCATGAAGAACCCAAGAAAAACAGATATCCTTCAAAATGTAACCTGTTATCAGCTATACCAAAGAATTTGCTGACCTAATCCAGAGACAGCTTGTTTAAACTTGCTAAAAAAATAATAATAATAAACTTTCAAATTAAGCTGTGAGTTAACTAACATTTAAATCAAAAATGATTATATTTTATAAACAATTAAATTGGAAACCCACAATCAACTTCCAAATTCAAGTAAAAAAGCAAATCCAAATAGAGCTATGAAACCATATTCACTTCAAATTACATTTAAAGATACCAGATGGTAATATCTATTCATATTAAAACTATACCATTTAAATAAAAAATGATCATATTTTGTAAACAATTAAATTGGAAACTCATAATCAACTTCCAAATTCAAGAAAAAAGCAGACCAAATAGAGCTGTAAAACCATATCCACTTCACATTATATTTAAAGATATCATATGATAATACCTATACATATGAAAACAATACCAGTAAGAAATTTAAATATTTGCATTAGGCAGACTTTAGAGGAAATGTTTGTTATTTGAAAATACTGAATTTTTCTTTTATGATATATTTGTAGTTTTTTTTAATTTGGTATTATTATTTACATTTTACCCTCAGTAATAAAACTATAACAAAGGGATATTCTTGTTTTTTTGCCTGAATAAAATGAGAGGTTTAGATATTGTCAAGACTAAGATTGTAGATAATAATTCCACATCTATTGGTGAATAATAAAAAAAATTAATATTTGGTATTACAATGAAAATATATATTACGGATGTATTATTTCAAACTTCCTAACATGTATATTTACAGACATGATATGTCAATATTCTTTGTTACTTACTTTAATAAATATGTTGTTGATTGGCTAATCTATCCTATTTTTTATTTTAATCTCATTTTCACATATATATACTTTTTCACATGCATATAGGTAAGTAAGTTTATGTATATCATAAACCTTTCATGTCTATGCCTTCTGTGAGCTAAAATCTGAAGTTATATTAGAAAGAATTAATAGAAATATAGAAAGATTCAAATCAAAATAGGGAGGATAGCTCTTTATCAGAAAATGATATTCATTATCAAGGCTTTGCCATGGCTCAATGTGAATACAGATTACTCTGAAAGAACTTTTTAATGAATAAGTCTGAATAATACAGAGTATTTGGTTTGATTATCATCACCATTTTAAAAGCCAGATGTATGATGTCATATTAAATGTTTTTTTTGTATTAAGTTAATAAAAGGATTCATTTTATAAGCTGTTAAGTGACAAAATGATCACTAATGGATTAATATTTAACTTGAATTCTTACTAATGATAGGTTCATCAAGGTTCACATCAGAGTTAAAAAATCATTTTACTTATACGGAATTTGGAATATGCAGAGTTAGTTTAGTTAATCCAAATTAATTTATCCAAGTTGCATTCCATTATATATGGCAAACCAACATATGACTACTGTACTACCATGCCTTCTTCCTTTATTACAATATATATATTACCTATATGTTTTTTAAAAAAAACTATTCTATACATGGTTTAATTGAAAAATATTAAAATAAATTTATTTTTCAATTGTAAATAATCTTTGTACAAATATTTTATTAAAAGAGAAATTTCAAAATATTTTAAAATAAATTATGAAATTTTAATATTTTACTTTAAAATAAAATTATAGTTATTAAAAAAAGATTTCATAATTAGATAAAAAGTCTAAAAAATTATCAAAAAAATAATTCTTCATTGAGTTGTTCTCACACAAACCTAGTCTATACATTTGTATCATAGAAGTCCTTCAGAATAACTAACAAGAAAGAGAAACTAGAGGGATTAAATTTACCCTTAAATGACAAAAAGGAGATGATTTTCCTAAAATAAGAACTTACATTGAGAATAGAAACACAGAAGAAACTTGGTCTTTTGAAGTATAATGGTGGCAAAGGCTGTTGAGCAACCCATGGAACCAAGAATAATAAGCAAGTGGATATCTGATCAAATTAAATTTGAAACCTTATTTTAAACATAAATAATAATTTGAAAATGGTCATATCATGAAACAATACAATTCATCATAATTATATAATGCTTGAAAATGTGATGATAAAAGAAAAAGAGAATAGTTAGCAATGCAAGAGAAAGCATTTAAAATCTCTAGCTAGAATTATCCCTATCCCCAAACCGGTTTCTAGTTGATAGTCATATCAATCAGGTACTAGGACATTCAAACACTAGATCTAAAATAAAAAACTCAAGCCCAGCATTTATCGAACACTTCACTAGTAAGTAGAAAATCTGAAATTTTCAGACATCTATATGTCTTCAAATCCAGCTATCTAACTTAAATAGCTATATGGCCTGAACAAAATTTGGATCCACCATATATTAATAGTCTTAGCAATATAACATCGCCAAAATCTCAAAAGGCAAACTATAATAGTAAGAAAATCAAGTCATACATCACATGACTTAATTCAATAAGCTTGTATTTACCAGTTTGGGGATAGGGATAATTCTAGATAGAGATTTTAAATGCTTTCTCTTGTGATATTTATCAAAAAAAAAAAAAGCTTGTTTAGAGCTATTAGCATGCTCATTATATTTACATTAGTAAATGCAAGCTTATTAAATTAAGTCATGTAATGTATGATTTGATTTCCTTACTATTATGATGGATATATATATGTATGTAAATTTATATTAAAAAATAATAGTATTTTTTATTTTTTCATGAGTTTATTTCTAATGATAACCACTATAGTATATAAAGCTGGAGAACATTTAATGACATGATTAATTTTAAAAATGGCATCTTGAAAAGTTTCATGTGTGGACGAAAATTGATTTAATGATATTAAATTAAATTGAATACAAACCACTTGTCTATTATTTCAATTTATTTATAATTCAATTGATTAAGTGTTTATAATTTTTTGACAACCTTATGGTCATATAATTACTGAAAAATGACTACAAGATATTGAACAACAAAAATTGTATATATAACAATAATAGAGAAAAGCTGTTTCAGGAAATATTTTTTGCTCTTATCAATGTGATGTAATGATGTAAACTATTTTAAAGCCTCAATTTACATTGCATACATAGCAACATCTATCTTTTTATATGTAAAATTAACCAGAATCAACAATTTAAAAAAAATCCAAATGCTTTCAAATATTACATACTATGTAATTTTTTTTTCCTCCCTCTTCTTTACTTTCGTTTTACCAATTAAACTACTTATGACAATAATATTAAAAGTATTGAGAAAAAAAAACTTATATAAATATATATTATATAATTTCCCATTCATTTTTAATTAGCTTATTATTAATTTAATTAATTGGTTTTATATATATTCATACAGTTATATTAATAATTACTTTTAAATATTTTCCTTCTATTATGTTCTTTAATATTGTTTAAAGATTTTTTACACAATCCATTTTATGATCATATTTTAAAAAATAAATATATAATGCAGATATATTAAAAAACTTAATTAAATGAAAATATATGAAACAATTTATATTAATTACAATAAACATAAGTGTCTGAATATATATATAACATAAATTAAATTAATTAATAATCAGCCAATTAATGAAAAATTATAATATATATTTATAGAGGTTTTCTATGTTTTTCTCTCAATGCATTTAATATTATTGTTATAAGTAATTTAATTGGGGGGAAAAGGAAGTAAGAAAGGGAGGGGGGAATAGGAAAAACGGAAAAAAAAATTAAAAAACTTTTTTTAACTTCTATGTTATATTTGTAAGCATTTGAATTGGTGTTTTATTATTATTGATTTTAGTTAATTTTATATATATAATAGATGTCGCTATGTAAGCAATATAAATTAAAGCTTTATCAGAGATGAATTTGAGCATTGAAAATTTATCAAATATTTATGAGAAACTATATGCAGAGTCTAAAAGTTGTCACATTAATATAATCCAGCCCTTTCCATTTAATTGTTATTTATTGTTAAAACTCTGAATTTGGTGGTCAACAAATTGACCCAAATAATTCCTAAGTAGCTTATATTTATGTAATTTTTATTTTTTTATTTTTTTACCATTAGTTTTTCTTATTTATTGTTTTCATTGTAGAGCCACTGTACATTGTAAGCATGGGTGTAACCTATAATAAAATGAGGTTAAATGATATCCATATGTATCTTCTTAGTGTGAATAAAGTTGTTATTTGAAACTATATACATGGTTGAGAAATAATATATTTCACACAATAGATTATGTACTAGTAAAGAAAGAGGGAATGAAAAACTACAGAAAATTAAAATGTTTGATAATGAAGAAAGAGAATGTAATAGTGATCATAATTTCTTTATGGTCTAAAAATAATATATTTCACACAATAGATCATGTATTAGTAGAGAAAGAGGGAATGAATAAAATACGAAAATTTAAAGTGTTTGATAATGAAAAAAGAATATATAATAGTGATCATAATTTCTTTATAACAGAAATGGTTAGTAATATGATGGAAAATAGTAATAAAAATAGAAAAGATAGTGAAAGTTGTGGATGGAGAGTGAATGATAAGAATAAGTTAGAAGAATATAAAATAAAAATAGAAAAATCATGGAAGAATTTGTTGATGATGAATATAAGGAATGGTGTGGTGAGGTTTTAGGTGAGAATATTCAGAAGAATAAAAATAATAGAAAAGTGAGAATTAGTAAAAGTATAAAAGATAGGGGAAAAGAATGCAGATAATATAAACATGCTATTAAAACAAAGAAAGTGAAAAATATATTAATATTAAATGGGAAAAGTATTTAAAAAAATTTTTTTGTGGCTAAAATAGATAATTCTAGAGAGAGAATTATTGGAAGATATTAATAAAAATGGAAGAGATGGGAGTAAAAAAATTTAGAAATATATTAAAAGAAGGAATGTAGGGAAGAGAGAAAGTATTACTAGATGATAAGGAAAAAGAGTGTAGTTCTAGAAAAAATTAGAGATAATCTTAAATAAGTATGTAATGGATATAGAAAAGATGTTAGATATCATGTTATGGCTAATACTTTAATTACAGACTGACGCCTAGCAGCGACAACTGAGATGAATGGGCGTGAGACATCACTCTTACGTTAGAGAACACTAGTAGTTAATAAAAGTTATTAGTTATAAAAACTGTGTGTATTTATTAATTTAGATATCATGACTAAAAATATAACATGGTGTATTAATGAAATAATAAAAAAAAAATTTTCTAAAGTCTATAAAACAGTACATATTTAAATATTAATAACAATAGTTTTTATAACAAATTTTTTTTTTCATATATTTGCCGAAATACAAAATGGCATCACAATTCAATCGTTTTTACAATATCGAACCGCTATGCATGGAAGGAAATATGTCAGTCAAATGGACTGAATGGAAAGAATTATTCCTAAATTTCCTAGAGGCAACAGAAAATGATATAAAATCAGATAAAGTAAAATTAGGAATATTACGTCATCTCATTGGAAAAGAAGGGAAAGATATAATAACAACATTAGACCACACGAACCAGAAGATAAAACAAAATTGCTACCTATCTTAAACCAAATGTATAAATATTTCAACACAATGAAAAGAACATTATATGACAGAATAAAAGCATATACAATGGAGCTGCACGAGGGAGAATCAATTGATCACTTTCTTACTCGCTTAAAATTAGTAGCTGAAAAGGCTGACTTTGGGGATCAAAAACAAATATCTTCAAGAGATAGAATTATAATGGTAAAAAAAGAAAGAGTAAAAGACAGATTATTTGAAAAAGATAATATTACACTAGAAAAAGCATTGGAAATAATATGTGGACACAAAACTAGAAGACTCAAAAATGAATTACTGGGAAAGTCTGAATTATGTACTAACGTAATAGCAAAAAATACAACAATAAACATACGAAATTGTCAAAAGTGCAACCGTAATCACCCAAAACGAGTGTTCCACATTAGGAAAAAAAGGCTATAATTGTGGAAAGTTAAACCACTTGTCAATAATTGCCGTACGAGAAGCTATGACCATAAAATTTTAAAAACACTCAAACACAAAGTATCATAAAAATAGGAATAGAAATGGACGTTATGTACACCAAATACACAATACTATGACATTGGATTCGCCATATACCAGTGATGGTGAAAATACAATTGCGCATGTCAGACATGTAGACTCAACTCATTCATTTAATGGCTGGTATAAAAAGATTTTATTAAACAACAATAAAGTAAAAATAAAAATAGACACAGGAGCCGATGTAAACATTATGTTTAAAAAAGTGCTTAATACTATTCATCCACAACCAATAATATACAAAACAAAGAAGAAATAAGGTATTTTTGGAGGATCATTTCTCACCCCAATAGGAAAAGCAAAACTTCAATGCAAAATAAACAAAGATCTGTGTAATTTATGTTTTATAATAATAAAAAAAGACGAACCAACACTTGGCAGTGATTGTGAGTTACTAAGTTTAATTAAATGCAACAAAATTACAATACAAAGAGTAAAGATGAAAAATAACAAGAGTAAAAATGATCAAAATATATTCAACAACAACAAAGATAAAATAACAAACAGTAGAAAAGATAATAAAAGTATTAAAACACAGAAGATAAAATAACAAACAGTAGAAAAGATAATAAAAGTATTAAAACACAGAAGATAAAAGAAAATGAAAAACTCAAGTCTATTACCTACATAAATACAACATAAGAAGATGCCTGTGAAATACACACTGTAAACAAAACTGTCAGTACCTGGGACAATGACTTAAAGAGAGCTTATACTTTAGATGAGGAAGAGTCAGAATTAATTAAACACATATGCAATGGATGGCGGAACATAAGTGCAATATACCTCCAATTTTGCAAAACTTCTGGCAAAATCGCTACAAATTCATGCTCAATCATGGAATACTACAGCATGAAAGAAAATTATTTATACTAACATTACTATGACCCCGAATAATGATCTTGCTACACGAGTCCCATTTGGGAATTGAGAAACTGAAATCCAGAGCAAGACAATCATTTTATTGGTTGAATATTAACAAAGATATTGAATCACTGGTGGATAACTGCCCAATATGTGCTACAGACAGGCCAGCTCTACCAAAAGAAATACTGTTATCACATGTTGTGCCAACAAGACCATGGGAAAAGGTTGGTGATTTATATGAATTTGGCAACAATACTTACTTACTCCTAGTAGATTATTTCTCTAAATACCCAGAGGTACTTTGCATACCTGACAAAACTGCTGCTTCAGTAATAAAGCTATGCAAAACAACATTTGCATGCTTTGGCATAGCAGATGAAATAATGTCAGATAACTTGCCATTTGCTTCATTCTTATTCTGCAAATTCGCAAAGGAATGGTGTTTTAAAATGACCACCTTGAGTCCATCCTATCCACATTCCAATGGACTTGTAGACCGAAATGTTTAAACTATAAAGCAATTATTTCGCAAAGCTTATATCTGGAATTGACCCAGAATTAACCTTACTTGAATTTAGAAATACACCAATAAGTGGGATAAAGATTACTCCATCACAGCTACTAATGTCTAGAACACTTAGAACAAAATTACCATCCTTTTTAAAACAACTCATATCTCCATCTGCACAAAGGGTCCATAGATACAGAGGCAAACTCGAGAGAAAAATTTCTATGACAAGACAGTCAAGAAATCTCCACCTATGGAAATTGAAAAACCAGGATGAGTATATGATGGGACCAGATAGAAGTGTAAAATTTCTTGAAAAAACTCCCGAGTCAAAATCATATCACATTTTGACTGAGAATGGCTCTATTCTTTGTCGAATCAAGACACATCTATGGAACACAGCTGAAAGATTCATAACAACTCCACAGACCCAAGAACCGAATGAAGAGACACAGTTGCCCATAACTGAGAGAAATCACCACTATCAACATCAAGTGACAATGGCAAAGCGACACGAGGAATAACAGTTGAACCTTCTGAGATGAGAGAAAAATTGAACAGAAGGCTTCCACTATATTTAAAAGACTATGTGTGCAAATAAAAAAAAAAAAGAGAGTTGTCATTTTATGGCTAATGCTTAGTGAGCGCGTGACATAGCTCTTATATTAGATAACACTGGTAGTTAATAAAACTTATTAGTTATTCAAACTGTGTATTTATTAATTTAGATATCATGACTAAGAACATAATATGGACCATGCATGCTCTGTTGAAGATATGAACAAAAATTTGTTAAAAGTCTTAAACAGACCACGCATGGTCAATGTGAAATTCAATCCAAATAAGAACCAATATGCTCATATGAGTAACTAGAACAAATGATTTCAGGAACAGAAATCTCAGTAGATCCTAATAAAATAGAAGCAATATAAAAGCTTGAACCACCAAAAGACAAACAAGGGTTGAAACAAATTTTAGGAATGACAAATTACCTCTTACCACACATTCCGAACTTAGCAGATCTGACAGCATCCCTGCGATCTCTTAACATTATTACGGTATGGAATTCATATTACCAACAATGTTTCGATAAGCTAAAAAAGGCAATTTGCAATGCAACCTCACTAACACACTTCAATTCTCAAATTCCAGTAATAATACAAACAGATGCCTCAGACAAGACTAGGGGGAGTTTTACCCCAAAATGTGAACCAAATTATGTATACCTCCCAAGCACTTTCTGAAACAGAACAGCGATATGCTCAAATAGAAAAAGAACTCTTAAGCATTGTCAATTCGTATCAAAAATTCCATATATACATATACGGATGAAATATAATAATACACCAAGATCATAAACCATTACTTGAAATTGCAACAAAACCTTTGAAAAAATCATACCCAGACTCCAAAGATTTGTAATGAGATTACAATGATATAAACTTAAATGCGAATACCACCTTGGGAAGGAACTCTATATCACAGAAACATTTATCATGTAACTACATAAAGACAACACAACAAGAAGATGCCTGTGAAATACACACTGCAAACAAAACTGTCAGTATCTGAGACAATGATTTAAAGAGAGCTTATCCTTTAGATGAGGAAGCATCAGAATTAATTAAACACATATGCAATGGATGGCCAGAACATAAGTGAAATGTACCTCCAATTTTGCAAAAATTGTGGCCAAATTTCTACAAATTCATACTGAATCATGGAATACTACAACATAAAAGAAAATTATTTATACCGACATCGCTATGACTCCAAATAATGAGCTTGCTACATGAGTCCCATTTGGAAATTAAGAAACTAAAATCTAGGGCAAAACAATCATTTTATTGGTTGAATATTAACAAAGATATTGAATCATTAGTGGATAACTGCACAATATATGCTACATACAGACCAGCTCTACCAATAAAACCACTGTTACCACATGTTGTGCCAACAAGACCATGGGAAAAGATTGGTGCTGATTTATTTGAATTTGGCAACAATAGTTACTTACTCCTAGTAGATTATTCTACACAAATAAAGCGTTATAAACAGAGCACAAAAACATTAATTATAAACAACAATTAGCCACGCACTTTCGGTACTGTATACCAGAATCATGGGACATTCCTGTATGTCGCCATGATTCTGGTATACAGTACTGAAAGCGCTTGGCTAATTGTTGTTTATAATTAATGTTTTTGTGCTCTGTTTATCATGCTTTATTCGTGTAGAATAATTTTCATTATCTGACAGAGCTTTTATATTATTTATTTACATCTAGTAGATTATTTCTCTAAATACCCAGAGGTACTTCGCATACCTGACAAAACTGCTACTTCAGTAATAAAACTATGCAAAACAAAGTGCTTGGCTAATTGTTGTTTATAATTAATGTTTTTGTGCTCTGTTTATCATGCTTTATTCGTGTAGAATAATTTTCATTATCTGACAGAGCTTTTATATTATTTATTTACATCTAGTAGATTATTTCTCTAAATACCCAGAGGTACTTCGCATACCTGACAAAACTGCTACTTCAGTAATAAAACTATGCAAAACAACATTTGCATGCTTTGGCATACCAAAGGAGATATTGGCAGATAACATGCCGTTTGCTTCATTCTTATTCCGCAAATTCGAAAAGGAATAGTGTTTTAAAGTAACCACATTGAGTCCACACTATCCACATTCAAATAAACTTGCGGAATGAAATGTTCAAACTATAAAGCAATTATTTTGCAAAGCTTATCAATCTGGAATTGATCCAGAATTAATCTTACTTGCATATAGAAATACACTGATAAGTGGGCTGAAGATTACTCCATCACAGCTACTAATGTCTAGAAGCCTTAAAACAAAATTACCATCATTTTTAAAACAACTCATATTTCCACCTGCACAAAAAGACCTGTAGATACTTAATACAGAGGTAAACTCGACAGAAAAGTTTCTATGACAAGACAGCCAAGATATCTCCACTCTTGTAAATTGACAAACCGGGATGAATATATGATGGGACTAGATGGAAGAAGTATAAAATTCTTGAAAAAACTCCTGAGCCAAAATCATATCACATTTTGACTGAGGATGGCTCTATTCTTCATGAAATCAAGACCCATCAACGGAACATAGCTGAAAGATTCATAACACCACCACAGACACAAGAACCAGATGAGGAGACAGAGTTGCCCGTAACTGGGACAGAGAAATCACCAACATCAAGTGACAATGGCACAGCGACAAGGAGAATACCAGTTGAACATTCTGAGATGAGAGAAAATCAAACAGAAGAAGAAGGCCTCCAGTTTATTTAAAAGACTATGTAAATAAATTTTAAAAAAAAGAGAGTTGTCATATTATGGCTAATACTTGTAATTACAGACTGATGTCTAGCGATGACAACTGAGATGAGTGAGCACAAGATATTGCTCTTATGTTAGAGAACACTAGTAGTTGAATAAAAGTTATTAGTTAAACAAACTGTGTGTATTTATTAATTTAGATATCACGACCAAGAACATAACATTAGATATGAAGGACAGAGTCATAACAAACATAAAAACATATAGTAATGGAAATATTAGGTTTACAGAAAATGAATTGAATGAGGCAGGGAAGAAATTGAAAAGTGAGAAGGCAAGAGGTTTAGATGAATGGACAGCAGAGATGGTGACGAATTTAGGAAATAGGACAAAACTAAATCTATTATCATGTTTCAATAAGATGGCACAGAAAAGAGAATTTTCAGATAGCTTGAATAATACAAGAATAAAGTTACTATTTTAAGAAAAGGTTAAGAATCATGGAGAGTTAAACAATTTTAAACCAATAGCAACAACCTCAGTTTTATATGAAGTTTTTGCATATGTGGTGGTTGAAAGGGTGGCAAAATGGGTGGAAGAAAATAATATAGTGGGAAAAATGCAAGGAGGCTTTCGATCGGATAGGTATATAGAAGATAGTTTATTTGTAGTCATACAACTTATAGATATGAATAGGAATACAGTAGACAGTTATATATTATAGATATAGAGAAGACATATGATAGAATAAATAGAAAAAGACTATGATAAGTTTAATAAATTTGGGAATGAATGGAGCTTTAGTGGATCTTATTAAGAGGCTGTATGAAAATAACTATTATAAATGTCATTTAGGAAATATAGAATCAGTTAGAGTTAAAAATGGGGTGGATTAAGGCAAGGGTGTCCTATGTCATCTATTTTGTTTTTGTTATATTTGACAGAAATGGAGAGAGCAATAGAAAGACTAGGATGAGGGGTAAGGATATCATTAATAGGTGACAAGGGAGTATTTACATTATCAGGTCTTTTATTTGTTAATGACATCTTCTTGTGCACAGAAAGTAGGGAAGATATGGAAGTTATGCTGAAGACATGCACAACGGTGGGTAAAAAGATGGGAATTAAATTTAGTGAAGAAAAATCAAAAGTAATGATGATAAATGCTGTGAAAAGAGAAGTAGAAAATTTTTTTATTGGGGACATAAAGTTAAATGTGGTGAATAGGTATAACTATTTGGGAATCATCTTAAGTAATCAGAGAAATTACTTGGATAAATAGGAGAAAAAATTGATAAATGAAGCAAAGAACAGAAAGGGACTGATAAAAAAATTAACAGTGTTTTCATATAATAAATATGATGTAGCTAGAATTGTATAGAAAAGAGTGGTAGTATCAGAGTTAACTTATGGTAGCAATGCATTATGTGTTAGTAAAGGGGTGTTAGATTACTTAGAAAAAGTACAAAGAGAAGTAGGAAGACATGCTCTGTGGATGGTAAAGGAGGCAATTCAAGGAGAAATGGAAAGGTCAAGTTTTTATATGATAGATGCAAAAAGAAAAAGAAAAATGTTCAGCAGATTGCAATTTATGGATAATAAGAAAGTAGCTAAAATAGTATTTAAATGGGTTGTGAGTAAAGAACAGGCAATAAGATGGGTGAGAAAGATAGTATGGTATGCAGAAGATTTAGATGGGATATTTGTGTTAGGAGATTTGCTGAATGTTATAGTGGCAAGGAATGAAATTGAAGAATAGATGCATTAATAAAAAATATGGGAGTTGTAGTAATGGAAAACTAGTACGGAAAATAAAAAGAGTTTAAATATATATAGAAATAAACAGAATATTAGGTGCAATTTAATTTATGATAATAGCAAGGAAAGTAGTTTACTGTTTAAGGCTCAAACAGAATCTTTAGCAACAAGGGATTATATACATAAATGGAAAAATATAAGTGATTTAGTCTGCAAGTTATGTAAGGAAGGTATAGAAAATATTAGACATCTGTTATTTGAATATAAATGCCTATAAGCAGAAAAGGTACAAATAATCAAGTTGTGGGAGAATAAACATAAACAAAGTGATTATACAGAAAGTGGGTTCGTAGTTTTTATGCTGGGTTTGAGAAAAGATAAGGGGGATTTAGATATAAAGGGCCATAGGTGTCTAACAGTTTTATCTGGGCATAGTGGCTAAGAGATTCCTGACTCCCAGAAAGGAGAAGCCATAATGCATCACATCACATCAAGATTTTAAAATAGTTTACATCACATTTCAGAGTAAAAAATATTTTCCAAAAAAAAAAAACTTTTCTGGACTTTTCTTATAATATATATACAATTTTTGTTGTTATATAATGCTATATACCTAATTTATTTTAAAAGATATGCGGAAAAAACAGCATAATGGATTACATTTTTTTCCATTTTTGATATGTAGAAATTACAGAATTCGTTCTTAATATATATGTATTCATATACATATCAAAGCATTTATATTGATTCAAACATATGCCCAATAGTAATTAACAAAATAAATCAAGCATAACTTTTTTTCCTCCATAATTTTGTATGCATTAATTTGAAAAAAAGATATTTGAATGAATAAAATTATACTCATAAATTTTTTAAAAGTGACATTTACTGTTAGATAACTGTCGGCTATCAAACTTACTTCATTTAAATCTCTGCTTGATATGTTGTGTATCAGAATAATTATTAAATCTATTAAATTACAGGCTAGCCACTCTCCTGCCAGACTTGTCAACATTTCACCATTTATAAGCTTCCACAGTTGAGAATGGATATTCATCACAGCAGTTAAGTGATGACTGGATAAAGAAGAATTCTGCTGATTAAATGACAATGCATTTACTAAGCATGTCAGAGAGAAAAACTAAAAAAAAAAAAGAAAAATGTTAACATAATCATGTATGTGTAGATACATACTGAAAGATGTTTATAATGCACATTAAAAGTTTTCATAACATATATGTGTGTGTGTTTCACTGTGAATATATTAAAGCTTTAAAACTAACTGATATGAAATGAAAGCTGAGGCTCTCACATCTGGAAGACAGATTCAAATGTTTAACTCTCTTGAGGAATGATGGTAGTCCATGAAATATGTATACTACATATACATATATTGAGAAGGCATATTTCTCTGGTGTAATAGCTTATAAGATTATGGAATGCAATTAAGGAATGCTGTAAATTGATTTGAATGGTTACATATTTGCTAATCATTAAATATTTATATATAAACTACAAAATGTACATACTTTCAACTAAAATATTTATGCATGAATAATCAAAAAGTATCAGGTTTTACCTCCAGATTAATAAAAATGGCTGTTAAATAATTACATGTTTAGTCCTTTGGGATATCATGTGACATCAAACACAAGAAATATCAAGTTGAACTTCAATACAGGAATCTTTAGATTACAAGTCTCTACTCTACTACTGTACTAAATCTCACAAGACTATAGCCATTAATTGATTATAATGCAAGACTATATTGATAAAAACTTTACAGATTAATTACTGATAAAAGCCAATAGCCAGAAACTAATTTGAAAGTCAATTTGCCCTATCATCTGATATGCAAGATTACTTATATATATATATATATATATATATATATATATATATATATATATATATATATATATATATATGGGTAACTCACAAGTAAAATAATGTGAGGCAGATTATTGCAATGAAGATTGAATGCAAGTTATATAGACCATTGTATTAATTTGTCTTAATATTTTATGTACTATAGTTTTAGAATTAAAAGTTTCATAACTTCCTATTATTAATTCCTAAAAATAAAATGCTATGAAATATGTAAAATTTCTTAAAATACTTTTTCATGATTATATGAATTCTGTTCCCATGGTAAGCTTCATATAACTTAAGAGATATTTTTTCAATTTTTTACCTTTTTCTTCAAATCATTAAATATGCCTGTCCTCTCAATTTAATACCTCTTTAACCTGGTAAGAATAACTGATGCCCTCAAAATCCTCATAAATCAAGAATCTCATATAAAAATCAAATAATTATAATGGTTTTCTATGGCAAAAAATTTAGCTTATTACTACAAATTCAAAATACAGCATAACATTTGAAGATCATATTGACAAACAGTTCAACTAAGAATATAATTTTTTAAAAAACATTAATATGCATGCAAATATTATATATAAACAACATTATGTGTGCATTATGCATGTTTATAAAAATACAACTTAAATCAACAAAGAAAAACACTTATTAACTTAAAGTTGTTCTCTCCAAATCTTCCGAATTATTTGATCCATTCTTTATTCATTGTAATTGTGTCTTTCGGATCACCTTTTATTAACTGCTCATTATAAGTCTATTGTTGTCTTTTTAATGCATTGCTAACTTTGTTGTTTCTTTTTTTTTTTTTGGAAAGATTACATTACATGTTAATGGCTGAATAGGTTAACCTGGTTTTTTAATTTTATTTTCATATAATATCTTATAAAGTCTGAGAATTTGGTTCAAATCATATCTGGATTTCATGTAGGATCAAATTTGTCCAAAATGCTGTTCATGATCTCTTGATTAAAAAAAAACAATAATAATTCTTTAAACTTTTTGATGATCATATTCTTCTTTGCAGGCTTGTCCATTTGCTTTTCTTGATCCAGTTACATTGCTCCCACATTGGTTAATTCTTCTGTGTATGATTCCAAAAGCTCTCTAATTGTGCTATCAATATCTATAAAACCTCTTTTTCTTGATTAGGTCAAGTATGAAATAATAAAAGTAAGCAAGCAATTTATGTGACCATCTGCAAAACTTTTTCCTATTATACAACAAGAGAAAAAATCCCGACTAAAAGTTTTGTTATTTTATAGATGTACATTATTTATCTGAAATTATTAAGCATTAAAGATATCTCATTCAGTTGTACTTTTCTGATTATAAAGACTTATTTTAAGGTTAGCCAAATTACCATTATCAAAACTAATTGCTTTCAATTTCACACACACAAAAATAATAATTCTAGCATATTAAAAAAAAAAAAATGTATCTAATGCATTCTATGTTTGTATAGCTATTATTTAAAGCATTTTTTTAAAATACAGATTTAAATAGACAGCATTTTAGCTATGCACTATTTTTTTAATGACGTTATGTGTCATATATTATTAAGCACAGTAATCATTTTCTTGGAATTACAATAATAGCAAAGTTATGATCCAATTAAATAAACATTAAGGTTTCAATTTATTTATGTCATATTTTCAACATATTGATAACTGACTGCCTACTTCTTTTTGACAAAATTGTTTAGATTTGCAATAATAGCATTTTAGTAATTACAAGAATAATAAATTTTAGTTATAATGTACAAATTTTAAAATTTATTACTAATGCATTTTGTTGCTGTATATAATCAATGTTTATTATAAATTATATATAAATAAAATTTCTACTTTTTTGTTGATATTGTTTTACATTTGCAGTCAAATTACACAGATATGACTAAAAATTAAGTAAGTAATATTTTCAATTTTTTTTTAGTACTCTTTGATCATAAAATATTGATGATTAATTGTATAATACGTGAAATAAATTTTCTCCCTTTTTTTTTGGCCAAAGTTGTTTAGATTTATTATGATGACATTTTTGCCTTGAGAAGAATTAGCATTTATGAGAACATTAAACAAAAATTAAGTCAATATATTTTATATAATATATATAAATGCACATTTTAAAATTTATTTTTAATGCATTTTGTCATTGTATACAATCAAAGTTTGTTAATGTACTGAATGAATTTTGTTTTGCTAAAATTTTTACGTTTGTGATGAAACTCCATCATTTTGGATGTGCCAAAAATCTTATAATGATATTGAATAAAAATAAAATATGCAAATCATATTTTTATTTTAGTCATATTGCATATGATCAATGTTTGTTTTTCATTTTGTATTATACTAAATAAAACTTTTAATTTTTGCCTTTTTTTTTTATTTGCTGTTTATGATGAGTCTTATTCACTTCATCACAAATCATATTGGATGAAAATAACGTAAATATGCTAATCATATTGCTAATTATTTTAATTGCATTTCATTATTATATTACAATATTATATCATCAAAGCATTTTAACTGCACAATGAATAAACCTTATATTGTGTAGTACTTGGTGTGAATGTCACTATTTTCACTTATGTGAATGATTTTGCTTTTATGATATCATTAGTTCATTTTTTTTAAAAAAATTCAATTTTTTTTTTTAAAAATCATTATAATGAATAGTTGATTGTTAATTGGAATTGTAAATATAAATTAATGATAACCATGATGCAAAAGCCCTCCTATATAGGGAAAAGAAAATGTGTAATTTCTACTCCTATTCAGCCTTTTATTTTCTCTTTTTACAATCCCTTATAAAACCATCTTTATAACTACTTTACCACTATTTACACATTCAATCTAGATTATTTTTGTTTTTCAATTTTTATAGCAATAAATACATTTTCTCTCAATATTTTTATATTTCAGTATTTCATAGATTTTTTAAATTTATTTCATCTATTCTTTTCCATATTCCAAAGGCTTCCCTCTTCCCCACCCCCATTTTATGAAGACCCATACTCCTAATTTAACACTTCATTAACATATGTTTGTTTTTTTTCAATTCCAATTTCATCAGTTTTCAAAATGTGGATAAACATTTTTTCTTTAATGCCTATTTAACATGCAATTGTAGTGAATTTTGTTTTTCATTTCTTCATCCTCATCTAAGAAGCTCACAATGGATAGGCATATGCTATAAAAAAAAAAAAAAAAATGTTTTAAATGAAGCTCTCTATAATGAGAACCATATAACTGTTGACATAGAAGCAGTCTTGAAATAACTTTAAAAAAAAAAAAATCTAAGTGAAGAATTTTAGAAATTTGAAAACTCATGAGAAATGGCAGAAAATGATACTCTCAATAAAAAATTAAAGAAAATTATATTAATCCTCATCTATCCATTAAATTCAATATTTAAAATCCTATAATCTATAATCTCATTTTTTAAATTCTTCTATGTAATTCCTTATTTTAAATCTTTGTTTTCTTTCCATTCACATAGAAAGAAAAGTTACATGTTTACAATTTTACTTAATTTTTTTTTCAATTATATTATCAATAAAATTGTCTGAACTATTATTTTGTTGTTGTTGTTTTGCAATTATATTATCAATAAAAATGACTGAACTAGTTTAATTAATCTTTACTTTTTCATTCTCCAAAACAATATTCATGAATTATTTCTTTAATATTCATATTAATTAATTATGTAGCCAACTACTAAGGAGATCATGTGATATTTGAATACCAAGAGGTTGATTTAGTTCCACTGAAGTCATGAAGTGGATTTTTTTTTCTTTACTCAACTGAAAATATATCTAGAAGACTAGTTTTTGAGTCCACTACTCTACTAGACTGCTAAAGTTCAGAAGGTAAAATAATCAAATGGTTAGTTGTTCAGAAAGTTATGTGATGTTGTAGCACTAAAAGTGACAGGTTGAGCTTGAATTCAGAAATATATAGTTTTCAAGTCCATTATTCAGAATGATATATTAAACAAAACAGGTGACAAATATCAATTATATTTTTCTCCCATATCTAATTCAATCCAGAATTTATTTTTAGCTCTATTTTTTTAATAATCATTTAAAAATAAATTGTGAATCTTTTAAAACTACAAAATGTATTTTAAAATAACTTCCTATTCGTAATATGAATTAAATTTTCTTTGGATTTCCATTCTTAAAACTTCTATATTTTGATGATTATCATTCAAAGCTTTCTCATTTTTATTTTCAAATATTCATGTAGTATCTATTCATATAATATTCAATTATTATCAGTTATTCTTGACAAAGTCATATAAAACATCATATAAAATCTAAAATTGCTTCATTGTAAAAAAGCTAAAAAAAAAAAATCTCTTTGACAAATTGAATAAAATTGCTGCCTTCTATTTGACACTTTCATGATAGAATATCTCTTAGCACCACATAGCAATTAATTATGACAAATAATTATTCTAAAAAATTAAATTCCATTTGTAGTTTGAACACTTGTTATTAATAATACATTTAATAATTTTCAAATTTTTATGTAAGGACAAAGTGACAATATAATCCATTCAATCATCTGACAGAAATATAAATAAGCAGCAATTTGTTAAATGTCATTATTAAGTTGTGCTCTGATATAAATACAAGTTAAGCTACTAAAGTTTTATAAAACATACTTAAAGAAGTATTAACATTATGCATCTTAATAATATAAGGGATTCATTATTTTAAGATAGAGTTCTAAACACCAAAGACTCATTAAAATGTATAAAATAGTTTTAAATATAAGATTCTGCATTGGTAGAGGAGCCAGGGTCAAAAACAAGAAATTCCAAATTGCCAATATTGATAAATAAATGTAGCATATTTAATTACTAGTTTTATTAAAATAAACTCCTTGCTTTTACTTCACCTTCAAGAAATAGTAAATTTTAAATTACGCTTTATGCAAAAAAATGAAGCTTAGTATTATTATAAAAATTATCGGCTTAGCGCTTTCAGGGAACTTAGGTCTCCATATTCATAGCCTATCTTGGAAATGTTGGATTACATTGAGATTTTAAGCAAAGCTTGGCAGTAATTTATGCAAAAATTTTTTCATATAGACTACTTTCTGGAGATTGCACAGCATAATTCTTTTCGATTTATTGCGTAGTTGTTATTTGCAATGAAGCACGCCTTCTTTATTTTTCATTTCATATCATTATGCTCAGTGCACAGTGCCCTAGCCGAAATGGGTTCGAACACATGGCCTGTTGTTTTTTGGTGCTCAAAGAATATGGATGTTTTCAGTATTGTTTAGAGCTCTCCTGTATAAATAGTGATGTTGAAATGTTCTGGTGGAAATGTTGGCATGGGTCTCTCCATAATACCCTGCTCTATATCCATTGGTTGGACATGAAATTTTATAAACTGCTTGGGCTATTTGATCGAAGAGTATTTTGTTTTTGGTATTGTTTATAAATCTATTTGTTGAAGATAGTGTGTGGAATCCTAATACAAAGGACTCAGCAAATATTTTATATTTTCTAGAAATTGATGGTATGTATGGTAGCAGCATTCTTGGTTTATTGTTTCTAACCATGTCAGTTTATAGCTTAATCTGAAATTGCCTAATCTTTTTGTAGATAATGTTATGTGAAAATTCAAGATGTTCCAGTTCTTTAATATAATTTGTGAAGTTCATTTTGTGGTCGGCTTCAAATTTACATAGTCTATGATTTCTGTGCAGGAAGGATGTGAGTCCAGCCAATTTATGTGAGTTGAGTGAGTTCGAGTTTGGGTGTATAAATCCTCAAATTTCCAATGGTTTAACTATCATGGCTAATTAAGTTGATGAGGATCTCTATGAACTTAAAAATCCAGGTATTTAACATTGTACTGGAGGCTTTCTCCTATTAAGTTAATTGTTAAATAGATTTGTGTTTGCAGCTCTTGCTGAATATCCATTATTATTTGTTTTGGTGCCGCTAAGAATACATCATCGACATAGTGAGTATATATTATGTTTGGTTCAACTGCGTAGTACTTAGTCAATATTTGCTTTTCAAAATAACTGAGAAAAATACTAGCTATGATCCC
Source organism: Epiperipatus broadwayi (assembly GCA_028023455.1). Taxonomy (NCBI): domain Eukaryota; kingdom Metazoa; phylum Onychophora; class Udeonychophora; order Euonychophora; family Peripatidae; genus Epiperipatus; species Epiperipatus broadwayi. The sequence continues at coordinate 48,429 of JAQFVV010000115.1, forward strand.
ACTTATTGGGAAGCACATTGGCCATCCGTCGTTTATTCTAAATCATTTACCATTAAATGTGGCCACAATGTTCTGATCCATCCATTTCAAAAATTCTACTATGAAGTTCAGCTGCACTTGTGGGCAAGTATTATTTATTAGTTCAGCTATAATAATATCAATCAAGCTTTTGCAGTTAATCACCAATATATTTACATAAATTAGAGGCAGGGTATGAGTTTAAAAAGGATTGTATAATGATAATACAATTTACAGATAATAAAAGGGATAAAAAAATAAAAGAGGATATTTATATTAATAATATTAAGCCAGTTTTTGAATAGAAATTTGGGCATGAAAAAAATTTTGATATAAATATAAAAAAAATTTGATATAAAGTAAAAAATAAAAAATTTTAAAAATTTAATTATATAGAGAATAGAAAGAGGCAGCTGCTATTTTTCTATGTGATTAATCATCTGAGATCATTGATACAAAGATTGTTTACACCTGGGTATCGTTTTATGTGGTAGATAAGTTTCTCAGAAAACGCGCACAAAAATAGACTTAACTTATCTTGAAAAATGGGGGATAGGTTACTGTAATTTTCGAAAATCGCATAAAAGCAAAGCAACAAAGTAAAATTACTTTAAAATTCGCATAAAAAAAAATAAGAAAATAAAATATGACTAATAAAAAATTTCAAATTTGAAAAAAATTGATACAAGTCAAACTTTTTTTACTTTTTTTATTAACTACAGTATTTAATTTTAAACAAAACAATATATTTTTATGCGTAATTTACATTTTTTTCATACATGTGTGGTATTTTAATCATTATCGCTATTTGAGACATCAGATTCGTCATGATGTGATGTGAAGTACTGTAGCTTCTTCTTAAACGAAGTCAAGAGGAAATACAACTAAAATGTTTTCGAATTGCTGTTGATCCTTCCCATTTTGCTAAGTGATCTAAAATTGAAATTTTTGTTTCCAAAGAAATTCATTTTCTTGGGTGTTTTTTCCTCTCCATTAGAGTAAACTAAAAGTTTAAAATAAAAATAAGAACTTAGACTTACGATAATAAAAAGACACCGACTCACCACTGCTGGGCAAAATTTAATTAAAACAATTAAAAATTAAATTCTTATTTTTGTCTTTAATTTTTTAATTTCAATTCTGTTTAAAAATCAAATTTCTTCATTTCACAATACATTAATATCAGATCACGTTACATAATTTTTAAATTGTTAATTACAATTAAAAATCAGATTTGAATTGTCAAATTTAATTGTGCCCACCACTGTTACTCACCTTTCAAAAATAAATTTGAGGACACTAAATGATTAATTGATTACGTACTCTTTTTATAAAAAGCAAAAATAGAACGTGATTTAAAATGCAAAAACAACAACATACATAGCATTTTTCATCTATAATGTTTGAACAGATTTACATTATAGTTTTGTAAAATTTATTACTTGTGGACACTAAATTATTAATTGATTACGTACTCTTTTTTAAAAAGCAAAAGTAGAATGTGATTTAAAATGCAAAAACAACAACATACTTAGTATAGGCATCTACAACGTTTGAACAGATTTACTTTACAATCTTGTAAAATGTAATGTGTGTATATGAAATGGGGAAATCCTGATTTTAAGTGAATTATGAACTTCTTTATTGCATAAAATCTATTACAGTACTATTATAAAGCGCTGAAAATGTTGAAATTATTAGATGGAAATCGAACTCCGATAATGCGCTATTACTTTAAATATGACGTGAGTGCGCGAAATTTATAACATTTAAAGTAGTAGTACATTATTGGAGCTCAACTTCTAATCTAATAATTTTTATCGCATAAAAGAAAACCGCATACAAAGATATTAAGAAGAAACGTGAATCGCATAACTTCAAAATCGCATTAAATAAATCCGCATAAAACGAGACCGGGTGTATGAAAGTGAGAAAAAATTGTGATTACGAGAAATAGATATAATTGAATTTGAAAAGATCAGGAATTGTTAACGTTTAGAAAGTGTTTGTTTGCCATTTTAAATATAGAAGTTTTAAAAAAAATATATTTTATCGACTGTGTGTTGATAAGGTTATTTTATAAGTAAGTTGTAAGTAAGATTAGTTGATTTTTTTAATATGTTTGCTACTAAAAAATTTTTTTATTAATTTAAGAAAGGGAGTGATTTATTTGAGGAAAAAGATAATGTTTTGGAGGCCTACGGTCAGAAAACTCATGGTTATCGATCAATCAATCGTTATTGAAAGAAAGTAAAGTCTTTATCCTTCTGTGAAAAGGGGTTGAAGAGGATAGGAATTATAAAGTCAAATATAAAGTAAGTGACTTGGAAAATAAGGAATATGGATTGCATTTGTATTCCACAATGCATATATAATGGTCAGAAAGAAATTAGGCAAGCTGTGGTAGTCTACTGTATGTGATGAGGTCTTTCATTTGAAATGTTTAAATAAGACTAAGGAAGATGTACCAGGTTTATGGTTATGTAGACAGTGTGCGAATGTGATAAAAAAAATGAAAAAGTGGTTTCTAAGTGTACACAGTTTAGGGAGAAAGTCAGAAGAAATAGAGCAAAATGTAATTGAAGGAGATATGATAGAGCGTGGTTGTAATGAAGTGACAGGAGATATGGGTGGAAAAATTATTAGTGAAATGGAGATAGTTAGCCAAAGAATAAGTAAGATAGAGGAAGAGGTAAAGGATGTAGAAAAAAAATTAAAATCGTTAGAGATGAAGTGTGAGCAGATGAAGGAATTATTGAGTAATAATAATAAGGAAGAAGTAGATAAAGAAGTCCAGATGGTGGTAGAAAATGTTATGGATGAAACAGAGAAAGTAGACTATGAGACAGTACTGGTAGGAGATTCATTAATTAAAGAATGTGGAGATATAATTGCAAGGAAAAATAGAAACAGGTATGTAAGAGTATGTTTACCAGGAGCTAGAATTAGGGATATTACAGATAAAGTAAAGAAGCAAGGGAGTAGAGATGTGCATGTTATGGTAGGAACTAATAATTTGTCAGAACCATCAGAGAGAATAATGGATGAGTACATAGAATTGATTAGGAATTTGAATAAGATTAAAGGAAAAGGAGGAATAGTTGGATTATGACCCAAATTTGACAAGAATGAGAAATTGAAAAAATTGTGTGAGAGAAATGTCATGTTTGTGGATGTGTGGGATTGGTTTATTGGGAAAAGGGAGTTATATAGTAAAGATGGATTGTACATAGAAAAACAAGGAAGTGAAGTTTTAGGGAGTTTGATTTATAAAGAATATAGTTCGGGAAACTAATAAAGGGGGTGGGTTTTAAGTAGCACTGTTATCAGAAAGAAGAAGGGACAGAATGTAAGTAATAAGCAAAGGGTAGCTGATTTAGATATAAATGTAGATGTCAGAGGGAATGGATCTGTAAAATTAATGGTAAGCAAGTTATTTATAAATGTAATAGAGAAGAAAAAGTCAAAAGAATTTATAAAAGAGTAGTTAGAAAAAAAGAAATTATTAAAATTGGGTATTTAAATATATGAGGTGGTAGGAGACCAGAAAAGTGGCTGGAAATAAACAAAGCAATTAAAAATGAAGAGCTTGATGTATTAACTGTAGTGGAAACACGTCTAAGAGAAAAACCTATTCTGGGAGACTTGATACGGCAGGGTATAAATAGAAAAAAAAAAGAAGAAAGGAGTGGTGGTATAGGAGTTATGACACAAAAATATTTAAATATTGTTAAACGTCAAGAACATCTGTGGTTTGAGATAAGGTTAGAAAGACAATAATGGGTGGTTGTCATAGTTTATATAGCCACTGGAGATAGTCAAACTATAATGGAGTGGAACAGTAGCATATATGCATGCTTAGTTAAGGATATACAGAGTTTTCAAAGAAAAGAAGAAGGGAATAATGGTTATAGGAGATATGAATGGACATATTGAAGAAATTGATGATGAAGAATTTTTGTCAGAGAGTGAATTTAATCATTGGAAATTTATCAAATATTTATGAGGGACAATACACATAGTCTAGAAATAATATATTCCACACAATAGATTATGTATCAGTAGAGAAAGGGGGAATGAATAAAGTATGGAAAATTAAGTTGTTTGATAATGAAGAGAGAGTACGTAATAGTGGTCATAACTTCTTTATAATAAAAATGGTTAGTAATGTGATGAAAAATAATAATAAAAGTAGAAGGGATAGTGAAAGATGGGGATGGAGAGTGAATAATGAGAATAACTTAGAAGACTATAAAATAAAAGTTGAAGAAACCATGGAAGAGTTGGTTAGGGATGAGTGTAAGGACTGGTGTGGTGAAATAAAAAAAGTGGCAAATAGAGTTTTAGGTGACAATATTCAGAAGAATAAAAGTTATAGGAAAGTGAGAGTTAATAAAAGTGTAAAAGAGAGAAAAAAGCATGCAAAGAATATTTGTGCTATTAAAAACAAGGAAAGTGAAAAAGATGTTAATACTAAAGAAGAAAAGTACTTAGAAAAAAAGAAGTTGGCTAAAATAGATAATTATAGAGAAAGAATGAAATTGAATCATAAACTGTTGGAAGATAATAATAAAAGTGGAAGAGATGGGAATAAAAAATTTTGGAAATACATCAAAAGAAGGAATGTAGGGAAGAGAGAATTAGTATTACTAGATGATGAAGGAATAGAATGTAGTTCTAGAGAAGAATTAGAGATAGTCTTAAACAAGTATGTAATGGATATAGAAAACATTTTAGATGTCAAAAACAGAGTGATAGCAAACATGAGAGTATATAGTAATGGGAATATACGATTTACAGAAAATGAACTGAATGAGGCAAGTAAAAAATTGAAAAGTGAAAAGGCAGCAGAGATGATAATGAATTTAGGGCAGAAAGCAATATTAAAACTACTATCATGTTTTAATAAGATGGCACAGAAGAGAGATTTTCCACGTAGTTGGAGTATTACAAGAGTAAGGCTATTATTTAAAGAGAAGGGTAAGGATCATAGAAAGTTAAACAAATTATAAACCAATAGCGATAACGTCAGTGCTATATAAAGTTTTCCCATATATGGTGGCTGGAAGAGTTGCAAAATGGAAGAAAATAATATAGTAGGAGAAATGCAAGGAGGTTTTCGATCTGATAGGCGTATAGCAGGTAGTTTATTTGTAGTTACACAACTTATGGATATGAGTAGGAATATAGGTAGACAATTATATATGGTTTTTATAGATATAGAGAAGTCATATGATAAATAGAAATAGATTATGGGAAGTTTAGTAAATTTGAGAATGGATAGAGCTTTAGTGGACATTATTAAGAAATTATATGAAAATAATTACTATACATATCAATTAGGGAATGTAGAATCAGTTAAAGTTAAAAATGGGGTAGGACTAAAGCAAAAATGTCCTCTATCACCAATTTTTTTTTTTTGTATTTGAGAGAAATGGAGAGATGATATGTGCAACAGTGGGTAAAGAGATGGGGATTAAATTTAGTGAAGAAAAATCAATAGTAATGATGATTAATACTGGGGGGAAAAACACAAATAATTTTTACTGGTGGATATAAAGTTAAGGGTGGTGAATAGATATAATTATTTGGGCACCATCTTAAGTAATCAGAGAAATTGTTTGGATGAATGGGAGAAAAATTGATAAATGAAGCAAAGAAAAGAAAGGGATTGATAAAGAAATTAACAGTGTTCTCGTATCATAAATATGATGTAGCAAGAATTGTATGGGAGCAACAGTAGCAGGGTTAACATATGGTAATGATGCATTATGTGTTAGTAAATGAGTATTAGATTACTTAGAAAAAGTACAAAGAGAAATAGGAAGACATGCATTAGATGCAGAAGTGTGGACGGCAAAAGAGGCAATTCAAGGAGAAATAGGATGATCAAGTTTTTATATAAGATATGCAAAAAGCAAAATGAAAATGTTTGGTAGATTGCAGTTTATGGATAATAAAAGAATAGCCAAAATAGTATTTAATTGGGTTATGAATTAAGGGGAGGCAACAAGATGGGTGTGAAAGGTAATGCGATATGCAGAAGATTTAGATAAAGAATTTATGACAGTGTACTTACACAAACGGTGGGATGATTGTGTTAGAATTGTTGAGTGTTATAGTGTTAAGGAATGGGATAGAAGAATAGATGCATTAATAAAGAATAGGGAGTTGGAGAGCTGGAGAACTAGTATGGAGAATAAAAAGACTTTAAATATTTATAGAAGTAAACAGAATATTAGATGTAAGTTAATTTATAATAATAGCAAGGAAAGTAGTTTACTGTTTAAGACTCAAATGGGATCTTTAGCAACAAAGGAATATTCATATAAATGGAAAAATATGAGTGATTTGGTCTGCAAGTTGTGTAAGGAAAGCATAAAAAATATTAGGCATCTGTTATCTGGAAGCAGAAAGGGTACAAATAATGAAGTTGTGGAAGAATAAATATGAACAAACTGATTATACAGAAAGTGGTTTATTGGTTTTTATGCTGGGTTTGGGAAAAGATAAGGGTTTTTAAAGATTTAAAGGCCATAAAGTTGACAATGATTATGTTGTGGAAATGGGATGGAGCAGGATAAGAAGAATATGGGAAAACTTGGGGTGGGAAATAGAAAGGGAAGTCAAAGTGGCTAACAGGTTTCTTTGGGTATAGTTGATGAGAGATTCCTGACTCCGTATAAGGAGAACTCACAGTGCATCACATAACATCATCACATCAAAATTTGAAGAGGGGGTACTAAAAGTATAATATCATACATACCTAACATTGCCAAACATCTAACTAAAACATTATCAAAAGAATTTATTATTGGTTTTCACACTCCAGCCAACACCAATAGACTAATAAACAATTCAAAAGATAAACTTGATCCCAAACTAACATCTCAAATGGTGTACCAGATACAATGCCCTCAGGCCGAATGCAGAGCCTCATATTATGGAGAAACAAAAACTACCATTACAAACAGAGCATCCCAGCACATATATATGTATAAAAGGGCACTGAACAACAAGGAGTCTACATCAACATTCGTGGAACATGAAAAAGCTACTGGACGCAGATTTGAACCCACCAATACCAGAATAGTGTGCAAAGAGAGTAACGACCATAGGCGCAAAATAAAGGAGGCATATTTCATAAATAATGACACCCAATCAATCAATAGAAAAGACACCTGTTTTGCCATTTCAAAAAGATGAATAAACTAGTTCAAGCAATATTTTAAATAAAATACCGAAACATCTAATTAACATAAATTTGAATACTACCCCTCATCACTATCAACCGCACACAGCTATGATTATGAAGCCATTGAGCTTTGAAAGCGCTAAGCTTTAAATAAATGTAATAATATATATAATTTTTTTAACGAGCGTTATAAACGCATAATTATTGATAAAAGTATAATGGTAAATTTTTTAAAATTTGAATTTAGATGTTGAAGTTAGGAGATATAAGAGGTGGAGTAAAATGTTTTAAGTAATAATATTATAGATTAAAATAGATTATAAATTATTGAATGAATAAATTATAAATATTGATTGTTAGTAAAATATTTAATAATAATGTAAAATATAAAAGATATTAAGTTAAGAGTTAAGTATTATAAGAATAAAATAAAATAAATTATAAAAATAAAAAATATATATTTAGGAACTTTTTAATTAATAAATATAGATTGTAAAAAAAGGGTAAAAATTATATAATACTTAAAAGGTAATAAATAGATAATGATTATGTATATATAGAATGTAAATTACATGTTCATGTATATTTATATTCATATGTTTGTATTATGTTGTAGTTCTGAAGAAAATTGTTGGAGCAATCGAAACTGTAAACTGTAAAAGAGGTGGTAAATAAAGCATTGTGTAACAGTAGTAAAGTGCATGGATGATTTAGTATTATATGGTCATTATAATATTGTAATATTTAAATCTTCTTTGAATATATAACTTTCCATACATAATTTCATTATTAATTCTCTTTCAGTATGATTTTTTTGAGACAATTATTACAAACATTTATTTTTTATTGAGCCAATAAATAATTCAATAAGGTAATATTTTTAAAAAATTTAATATTTTAGTATTATTGTTACATTTTTATTTACAACTGTCAAACTCACTCCAATCACAACTTTGACACAATCCCCCTTAGATAAATACAATAATGATTATTACTAATCATTTACTAAACTAGAGATTATCTCTAGAACAGATATAAACTTTAAACTTAAGTTAAAGATTAATACATCCGATTTTTTTCATATATTCGTAAGCAAATTAGTATGTAAAGAATAAAAAATTATTCAATAAATCAAAAAAATGGTTTATTTATTTTTTAAAAAGTTATTAAATCTGTCAAATTAATTGAAGAGCTTTACTGCAAACTCAGGTGCCAGAAATGTCAGGGCTGTTCAGTGATGCATGGACTTTAAACTCCTGAGATACCATTTTACCACTCCATCAAACCATACAAGGCATTAAATCTATAATATTGTTTTAATTTTGTTGACTCAAGAGCTCAAAATTCTTTGAATGACTCCCAACTGAAGAATTAAAAAACAAATCTCACTTTGGTCAAATGAATGAAACTTTTATGTTAAATCTGTCATTTCGTGCTTGAATGTCACTTGAGCTCCTGAATAATTGATTACATGATTACTTTTTCCATCCTATATGATTCCACATAGTGATGAAAGTGAGATACTCAAGAGCTAATTAAATCTCAATTGAAGGTAAAAAATAATCATTTTGGAAATTGTGCTCAGCCAATTCACTTTGGTACTCATAAGTCATCTAATCTCCAAAATAACTAAATCTATAATTATTATTGCATTAACTTACAATAATATTTTGGATTGGATTGAGTGTGTAAACATTGAACACATTTCTTTATTTGTGAAAGTAATAAATAAATCAAAAATGAAATTAGAAAATTATTTCCCATATAAATTTCAAATGTAAATTTCAAAATGCAAGTCTAATCAAACTATTTTGCCATATTTTTTAATTTACAAAAAATATTAATATTTATAAATGAAAAAAAAAAAACAATATTAAAAAAAGTATAAACAACTTTCTAATAAACCTTTTAGACTTATCTCAACTTTATGCTAGAATATATTTACAATTCAGAACTGTTAATTTTTGATAACAAGTGTTTAAATAATTCTTTTTGCTTTTCTAACAATATGAAAAAAAAAAGTAAATAAAAGAAGCTAATGTGTACACATATTCCCTGGACAATTCTCAGAATAAATATTTTCACATCACAACAGTATTTTAAAAACATAGAGAAATATATTACACTTCAACATATTATTTACTATATTTATTTTTTAATTAAACTTAAGATTATTGTAACGTTTTGTTGATGTTATTGTTGTAATATTAATATATACATTTATATTTTAAAAACATCATATGTAGATAAGCAAATAAATAAAAGAATAAGATACTTTCAGAAAACTTCTAAATATATATATATTCTTATTACAAACATTTTATTTTAAAAAAATTATATTTAAGTAAAGACTTTGTAATGATAAGCCACTATATTAATTCAAATAAAAAACTATAATTTATGAGTAGCAGGAGAGAAAAAAAACTTTAAGTAATAGTATTTATATAATCAAGACATTAAAATAATATTAGTTTATAGCTCAGGAATTCATAAGAAGTTTGAGCATCAGAAATGTCTGAGCTGACATCATAATCCATATTATTTGAGCTCCAGAATCCACTACTCTACCACTAAATCAAATCCCAGGGCATTAAGATATTAACTAATCTGAACAAATTTAAAGAGAAGCTAGAAAACAACTGTTGATTTTTAATTTTATATATATATATTTAAATCACTTCTAAAAAGTTTTCATGAGATTAACAATCTTCATAAGGTTTATTACTTCTAAAAAACTTAATGTGAACTCTATTAAAATTATGACTTTTCAAATGAAGCAAACAATAATTTTAATAAGCTGTACTTAAATAATTTAGACAATAAAAATTAAATCAGATACAACTGTTAAAAAATGAAACTTATAATCAGAAGAAAACATATACGGAAAATCAGTACATGGTCTGCATAACTAATTCTAAGAATGCTTTAATCCACAAAATACATTCTCATGAAATTGCTGAAAAAAAGTTTTGGAGATAGATCCATTTTGCCACACATACTTCTCGTACTAAAGTTATCATGAAATATAATCACTGTTACTGCATTTGGATAAATATTCTACAGAATTAGGCAATGATCTATGTCATGACATTCCAAAGCATAAATCACCACAGAAATGAGTTCAAATATTTTTTTATAGTCTACAAATCCAAACCAAAATAGCAACTTAATGATTTTTTTTCTATAATAATTGGATTTAAAAATTGTTATAGCAATTAGAACATATATACTCTGGGCTATAACCATATTTAGATCCAACTTAATCTATTGGTAGGTTTAAGTTCAAAGTTTTCTAGATTATTTGTAATGACTCTGATACCTTATATAGAATTAATGTTTATAATTTCTTATAACTTATTTTGCATCTTTTTAATAACAATCACTATTATATTCTTTCAGTCATCTTGTAAATCCTTATCATTAAGACATTTTGTGTATATTGTTAAAAATATATATAGTGACCTTTAATTTCTTCTAAAGAAACCTAAGATTGATTAACTAAGAGCAATGCTGGTTTTCAATAGTTTGAAAAAAAAAAATTTTTCCCCTAGGAGTTTTAGATTAAACAAAATCGGAATATATATATATATTAAGGAATATTAGCAGTTGTGCAATGTATAAACCAAATTATGTCTGTAGCTTATTAAAATGTATAATGTATAAGTGTATGGAAGGGGGGATTTGGCTCTCGCGCACAGCAAAACTTTGAATATGTTTATTTATAAAAGTTTAAGTGTTAAATTAGACAAATGATATTCTTTAAAATGTGAAAGTTCAATATAATGGTTAGGAAATTTAACTTGCTTATTATAACGATTGTTTAATATTGAATTAAGGAACGATAGCTAGGAAATTTCAAAAAAACTATGAAATAGGTTAAATGTTATTTAAAATTCGCTACAAGCGGACAGCGAAAGATTGTTAGTAAACATGTGCGTGCATGCGTGTGTGTGATATATGGAATTTTAATTATAGAAACTACATATATCATGCAATATATCGTTGGAAAAAAAATTGAAAGAACAATTATTTTATATTAGTTTTGAATAAATTAATAATTGTCTTCATTCATAAATCTTACATCAAAATTTTAGTCTATTTTTTTTTATTGAAAATTTTTCTCTCAATTTTTTTCCGACATATTTTTTTTTACTAAGAGCGGGAAAAATAGCTCAAGCACACACGAGATAAGGCAGAGTTGTGAATAATTAGTGTCAAAATTATATTTGATGAACCAATTAACACTTAATACCAAGGGTCAAAGGTTAAGTAGATAAGTCAGAGAATGATGGACGGGCAGAGTTTATAAAAGGGGATAACACATTGGGTGATGGTCTGCTCTAAAAAAAATTGTGTTAAGTGAACATGTAGTAAGTTTTCTGCTTCATCATCATCGTCTGACCTGTGAATAATTTAAGTGTATAATTTCATTATAAAATGTGTCACTAAATAATTAAGTGGGCACACTAGATCTCGTTCAGAAGTCAATTGTAGCCAAAATTTGCCAGCACAACAAAATTAAGCAATCATGCTTAGTTCAATGTCTCTAACCCGAATAGGTCCAATCTCGTCAGCACAAAACCTTTCAGATACAAACTTTTATTGATATTCTGTCATAAATATTTTGTTTATAATACTGGATGGATGTTTTTAATCAAATGTAGGAAGAGACTGAAAGGGATACAATTGCTGTGACCATGCATTTGTGTTATATTTATTGGAAAGACAAAATAAAATCTAAGCTGTAGCTTATTGTTTCTAATTGTTATCATCAAAAAAAACTTTAGTGTTCTCATGAAAGAAAAACATTAGCAGAAAAGTTTAAAATAACTGTTAGAATAACAGATTGAAATTAAAATGAAAAATATTAAATGAATGATTGCTGAATGATTCTTTAAATTGACCATAGCGAGAACTATTTTAAGCTGTATAACTGAATGAATGGTAGAATTTTAACATTGAAAAGAACCCAAGGGATGACTTAATTTATCGAGCAGGAGAAACTAAACTCTACAAATAATTTACTACCAAATAAGTGATATTACAAAGATATAAATTTCCATAATGAATTAATAAACGAGCAAGGATCCTGATAATTAATATAGCTACTTGTTAAAAAAAATGTGCGTCTTTAAATTCGGTTTTACTAAAATAAAAGTTGCAATTTGGATAACTTCGAAATCACTATGCCATGTATCTTTTCATTTAGGATATGTGTGTGTTCAAATATGGATAAACTATAAGCTGCCCAATAAAGAACAGGCATAAATGGTGCAGTGTGCTAAAAAGAGACTTTAAGTAAAATTTTCTTTATTATATTTATTATTATGCTATATGTTTAATTTTATTTTATAAGTATTCTTAATTGAGCGTTATAATATTTACCCGGTATTAAACTCAGGTTAAGATAGAAACTATACTTTATTCATTACTTAATTGCTTGAGCCCATATTTTATTTTATTATGAAATGCTAGTGAGAATATGAAGTATGGAAGAGATTTTCAAAATATTAACATGCCAATAGTTTTATATGAATATTTTTATGTTTATTTAATCCACATATATTTTTAAGTATTTGATTTCTATGCCTTGGAAATGAATTAATTAAGATGTGTGTGTTCATTTCAACAAAAATTTTATTAACAATAAATAGTGATTACATACTAATAAAGGATAGATAAATGAATAAATTGTACAATAATATGATTGTATAATGTTCTATTTGTCATCTGGCTAGATTTTGTTATGAGAGTACAAATGTTATACTCTTATGTGGTTAGGTATAGTGATGAGATTCTAAAAACTTGTTTAATGGAATAAGCATTTTTTATATAAACATGAATATTTTCTTTTAGAATTTCCTATTCTATAATGCTGGGTAGGTGGGAGTTGATAATCATGAAAAGGAAAGAGCAGTTAAAGACCAGGTGTCATCAAAGACTTTACTGGAGGTCAGGAGCTGGTCACGTTTCTTGATTTTTTTGAGTGTTTGATAAAACAATGGTATGATTTGTGGCGGGGGTAATTCCATGAGAGTTTTGCATCTCACTATCCATATGGAATAAAGGACAAAGGTAGAAAGCCTTATTATTGAAAAAAACCCATTATGAATGGCACTTTCAAGTGAGAAAATCATATCAGGTCTTATGTTGGAATTGATTATAATTATATCTTTCAGTGTTTTAAGTCTTGGGCACCGGTGTATAATATGGTCTATGGTTTCATCTTCACGAGCACACAGACCACATATAGGGTCAATGCTGGTAAAACCTCTTCGGTGATAAAGGAACCAATTCGTGGGAAGCGCATTAAGATTTATTTTAATGATGAAGTCAAGGAATTTGGGTTCCAGGCTCCATCTTTTGAAGTGTGAAATGAGTCTTTGGTTGGTTACTTTTAGGCTGGTTTTAATGGGTTGTTGATTATAGTTGATTATATTGTATGCTTCCCATAAGGTGATTTTTTGGTTAAGGTTAAAGGGCATTATTGGGTTATAAAGTTGTAGGTGGTCTATTAGGGAGGCTATCCATGAACTGGCAGAGGGCAGAGGATGATCTGTCGGTGTAATTTTTTTAATAATGTTGGAGTATCCACAGGAGAGGATCAGATTATGTAGAGTGTTGTGGGTTTTCTGTAAAATGATTGCTTGTATTGAGTGGAATGACAGTCTATTGAACCTGCGTGGTTGTTGGATGCCTCGCAAGCTAATAGCAACTGTCCTTCCTCTCCAGAGAAGTTTGGTACATAATCGGTTGATTTTATTTTGAAACTGTTTAGACATTTTTACGAATGGAAGATAATATGAGATTTTTGGCATTATGATCATGTTGAGGAGGCCAACCTTTCCATATAATGAAAGGTATACTCTAGAGAGTGACGTGGTGATGGCTTCAGTTGAATGGAGGATTGCATCTTGAATCTCTCTTGCCATTGCAGTTGGTGATTTGAAGATTGGGAAACCTAGGTATCTTTGGGGTTTTGCAGAAAAGGGAGAGTTAATTTGTTTACCAGACATAATCTTCCAGATGTAAGATTTGTTAAAGTTTATTTGTAGGCCAAGTTTCGCTGTATTTCTGTTTAAGATGTTCATGAGATGGGGAAGGTATTTAATGGTGGGAAGAACAACCATGATGTCATCTATATATGCAAATACTTTGAAGTTTTTATTGAGAGAGGGAAGGAAAATTCCAGGGAGGTTTTTTTCTATATCCATCAGAAGAAGGTTGATGTATGCTGTGAAGAAAAGGGCACTGAGTGGAGATCCTTGAGGGATCGACTTGTATGGCTTGAAGCCTGGTGTGATCTTGCCATCAAGAGAGAGAAAAATCTCTCTGTTGTTGAGCAGATTGCTGATCATCTGAACAATCCCGGCTGGAATGTCGCATTCCAACAGAATATCCAGGAGGATATTTATCTGGACTGAATCAAATGCTGCAGCAACATCCAGCTGGACAGCAATAGGTTTTGATTTACGATGTCCTCTGATGTAATTGAATAGTGCAGTTACATTGGACATACCATGCGAGATGTGTGTGTTAAAGTTAATGATGCCCATTTTTCAGTCTAGAGAGTTAACATTTAAATAAAATTTTATTCTTAAGTCGTATTAAGACTAATTTTATAGTTATCAGTTCATGCATCAATAATATACCCTTATGTTCAGTGAGAGTGCAAATGACCTTTGTTTGTTTGAGGTGAGTTTAGTACTTACCACCTCGAAGGCTGAGATGGAGATAGCTCTCTCTCGCAATTAGATACTTTTAAATTTGAAAGGTATTCAGGAAATCGAGGATATATTCCCAGCTCCATTATTACTAGTTTGCTTCTTAAAAGATATTTTTATACAGTTGTAGCATATGGTGATTTAGCAGACCCTCTTTTATATGTGCAGTGACAAGTCCTCATCTTATAGCCTCAGGTAGAAGGCACCCTTAGGTTTATGTCATCATGGAGATGTTGTTTATTGATTTATTTTTCTCTTGCGAAAGTATTATTATTATTACCCAGGATTGTATTAAATATTGTTAGTGTTTTGCTAGGTCATGGTGTGTTAGTTAAGACTCGTTATTAGCTATAGGGAATTATAAGTCATCATATTTCAGAAATTGATGTATTGTGTAACTGACCGAGCTTAGCTCGCAGCTTGTTATAATAATTACTTAAATTTAGGATTAATAATTCGAACCCAGACAAGCAATGGGCATCATATCCGGTTCATGCTGAAGCAAGTCACCAATGGACTGGTAAGACAATAATAGAAAACTCATGTTGGGGCTATGTATAAAATACAAATGTGTGTACATGAATATAACTTCTTAAACTCTTATATAATTAGAAAAGAGAAGTTAAGCACTAAGTTTATGGATAATTCGTAAAATTAGTTATAAGCTTAACTAGCAAAATTAAAGTTTTTTGTTTTTTTTAATATGTGAATCCTTAGCAGAGTGAATAAAATATTGGTTTAGTTTTATAAGGACTATAAGCTAATTGCAATAATAATAACAATTATAGTTATCATACCTATCCGTATTGATGAAATGCTGCTTTAGATAGAAAAATAAATGTTAAAATAATATACCGCAGGTCAAAATAGTTTTTATTGAATAACCTATAATATAATAGATATTTGTCTCCAGTATAAGAGTATCACTGATGGGACAAGGATTCTATCCAAGATGGGATAGGCTCTGAAAGACTTTTACCCTGTAGCTAGTGTAGATCCATTCTAAATATATTTTGTAAGTATTATTTCGTATTTTCTTTTGTTATTGGATCGCTACGATATTTGTGTTTTATCTTGTAATATTGTTCATATGTTAATAGATATTTTGTTTTGAATTTAAACTTTGTTGTTGTGTCTTAATGCTTGGGTATCCATTGATTCCAGAAATCTATAGTATAGAAAATATTCCATATTTTCCAGTACAGATGTGTCATGAAATATCTTTATTAAATAATACTACTAAATTAATATTTTTTATTATTATTATTCATTTGTTGAGATTTAAGAATTAATCTGATCAAACATTCGTTTATATTTGAGATTATAATGATCATATGACAAACATCTACGAGAATAATTTTAAATTTAATCTTTAGTTTATCAAGTTTATTGCATTATGACTAATATCACGAGTAAACATTAAATCCTTTTTTCACTCCTGATATTTGAATGCTTCCCAGTCACTAAGGATCTAGTCAAAATTATTGTAAATAAATATTTCATTTAAATAATCGTTTATTAGTTGCTAATATTTATTATTATTGTGATTTAGGATTATTATCTTTAGTTAAGAGTAGACATTAACTTCCAGAAAGAGTATATGTCTATTCTACTTAAGTTCGCTGGGATAGTATTCAGTGGTCTGCAATAAATTTGAAAGTGATTGATTGTAGCTCCACATTACAAATCAAGACCCTGAGAGCAAGAGGTTTTACAATCAGAAAATTTTAAATGATGAGATTATCATTGCAGGTATAATATAATATTAAGAATTCATTGTATTGATAATATTATACATTCCGCTCCTGTGGGGGGAAGTAGCAATGTAAAGCCACATTCGTGGTAGAGATCTGACCGGGAAAACGTAAACATAAATATTTAAAAGAAATTAATTGTAACTTGGGAAGGTCATCTATGGGGAGAACAACGAGATAATTAATATGTTGGGAGGGGGGTGATAATAAGATTTCTAAATATTTCTTGTGAGTCTGTTTCTCGAGGTTCTCTGCAAGGATTACCAACCCATTCCCACCAATTTAAACATTAGAAATTAAGAACTGGAATTGTTGTAGCTGCCACTAGAGATCACATAGCAGTGTTGAATTCATTTGACTTATGTGTGAGTCTGTGGAAAGGAAGTTACTTTCAGTTTTTAATAATTTGTCATTAATTCATTTATGTAATAATTACTGAGTTCAAAAACGAGAACTAAACACATAATTTATAACTTAAATTATTATTATTGTTTTGTTGTTGTTGTTGTTGTTGTTTTAAAAATTGATAACCTGCTTCACTCATGGACTTACAATTTGTCAGGTGATGATGACCTCGAGTTGGCACAGCAGCTGATAGTTAGAGTTACAATTTGGCGCCCTGGTAAATAAATCATTACATATATATCTCTGTCACTCCCTAACCACCTACATCTCTATATGGCAAAGTGGAAGGTTACAATATATATTTATTTGCTTGTTTTAAAATATTCCTAATGATTCCATCATTTCCTGGAGTTTTTCTATTCTTAAAATGTCTGAGATATCAAATAATGTCATTATTATATGAATTATTTTGTTTTCCTGTTTTTTATTACTATACAATTGATAGTAAAATGTTTTTACACATAATATAAAATGTTATTAGGTTTTTAGTAATTGTAACACTTTTTCTTATTGATTAAAAAAACTTTTCATTCAATATATTTTATATTTCTATATTTCACTCAACCATTTCACAATTATATTTTCTTAGATCATTATTAATTAATTTCTATATAAAATATATTTTATCAGTAAAAATAAATTTCTAAGCTCCTATTTTTTTATTAGTCCTATCTGCCATCTTTTTGTTGACTTTGTTCAGTCTGAGCCTATCTATTAATAATTCTAAATTATATGTAAGTTGCAATATCAGTTTTAAACATTAATTCTTATTAAGCACAATGTCAGCACGTAATACTTATATAAAGCTAAAGCTTTAGTACATGCGCCTTGAGTGCTTAATTTTAGCAAGAGACCTCTACAAATCATAACACGAGATTCGACTTTATAAAGATAAGAGGGACCCTCTTATCTCTAACCTATTTTTCTTAATTATATAGGCAAATTCGCGAATGTTAATGCTTAATAGAAATAGTGGACTTAATCAGTGAAGAATTTATTAGCTTTATGCTCCCAAATCAAAATGCTTTAGATTTGCCTATATAATTAAGAAAAATAGGTTAGAGATAAGAGGGTCCCTCTTATCTTTATAAAGTCGAATCTCGTGTTATGATTTGTTAGAGGTCTCTTGCTAAAATTAAGCATTCAAAGCGCATGTACTAAAGCTTTAGCTTTATATAAGTAATATCAGTTTTAATACAATCTCATGTAATATATTTTGCTTTCTAGTTTTGTATTAACAAATATTTAATATTCCTATAATTAATGTTTATTCTCTGTTGACTCTATTAAGCACATTCATTACAGTCTTGAAATACTTATTTCTTGCTAGTCAAAATACAGATCCTCCCACAAATCCTTTTCATACTTAAATTTATTTTTAGAAAGAAAAATCATAATAATCAAATGTTCTTTCTCTGCAAATTCCATAAGTCTAGGTTTCTTTTATTTCTGTCTCCATATCCAAATTTTATAAATTTCCCTTTCATCTTTCAAAAGTATTCCCATTTTAAAATTAAAATCTTGCATGACAATTTTGAAATAATCTGTTCAAAAACATTCTGTATGTCTATATAACAGTTCTCTATTTCTTTGTCAGCATGCCAACTATATGAACATAAATCTGAATTATCCACAAACATTGTTCTTCATTAAGTTGAATAATTAAACTTATTACTATATCTAATGTGTATCATCTCTATCTTTTTATTTTTAATAAATTGCACTCCTTTAATGTCATTATTATTTATGCCTTTATTATAAAATATATGTCTATTTTATAAATCAATTATCTCTTCATCTTTTTTTCTAATCACACAAAGTCCAACAATGTTTAATTTAATATCACACAGGTCTTATTCCAATTCACACCAACATCCTTCATTTAAAAGTGAGTTATGATAAAGTCTCTATCAAATGGCAGCCTTAGTTCATAACTTAGTAATTCTTAGCATCCTTTTCCTTCACCACTGCCAAGTCTGGCAACTTTGCAGTATCTTAAAAACAGGAATTATGTTTTGTTTTCTATATCATAAATCTAATATATATATATATAACATTCACATATCTATATTCTGCCCTCAAAAAATTGAATAGATGTCTCAGTTATAAATTATTAAGCTTATAAAAAGGAAAATCAAGGCATCTTTGGAAGTATATGGTGATAACTAATAACAACAAAAACTTACACAAAGTATAGTAAATATTTAGAATCTTTCCAATTAATTTAAGACCATAGAGAAAATCAGCCTATTAGATATTATCAGAACTCTTAATCTATAGCAAAATAAACAGCTAGTTAAACTTTATTTCACTTTACTGAGTTAGAAATTACAAAGCATTTTCTATTAAATTCAAAATATGTACAGTATATTGTTTCTAGAAAAAAAAAAACATATAGATAGAAATTTTTAATGCATTAAAGTTGTTAATGATATAATTTTGCTTGCAGTTATTGAGGTCAATATTCAAAAATGGTGAATAGAATTAGGATAAAAATAATTGGAAAAAAAAAGCATTAAAAAAATAAAAAGGGGAGGGGGGAGATTAATACTTTGGGATATGAAACTGGCAAAGCTCCACAACTTTTAGAATATTATGAACAGCAAGGAAACTAATGAGATTAGATCTGAATTTGATCATACTATGATACAATCAATTCATAAGAAAAATATAGGATGCTTAGAAAATAATATGAAAGTGCAGAATGATCAATTGCATTGTCAGTAATAGCCCATTCACAAATGAGTATAACATTCATAAAAAAAAAAGACAGAAAAACAAAAATACTATCACTACACTAGAAATAAGTTTCACAATAATTCTAAAATCAACCTATGAAATAGAAATAGTATGAGTATCTGGTGCATGCTACTCCATTATTCTGTTTTTCATGCATTGAGAAGATAATAACTATGCTGTTGATATTAAAATTAATGAATATTTAATATGTATATTCTATATATAAAAAGGAAGATCATATCAACAATAAAACAAGACTCCATTATTACAATAAAAAATGCACTATTAAGCTGCTTAAAAAGCAAATATTGGGCATTGCAAAACCACTTACATAATCAACAAGAGTAAAGTTAACATGAGAAAGTTATAAAAATAATAGTGAAAGAAGATTCAAGTTAGATTAGCAATGCCTACACTTTTAATAAATACAAATAATAATAAAATGGTTAATTATTCAAGAGATTATGTATTATCTGAATATCAGAACTGACATGCTGGACCTTGATTCAGAAATCTTTATCTCTTGAATCCACCATTCTACCAGTATTCTAACCTACACAGTACATAAATAAAAATTATACTAGAAGATCAGTCTTTAAATAAAATCTGATCTATAATATAATGTTATATAATTTAATTATGAACAACAACAAAAAATAAAAAAACACTTAAAAGAATTTGAGATATGGTGATGAAGAAAGATGAAAATAATCTTAGCAGAAATACAGAAAAGAGGGAGTAAAAAAAAGAAGTCATTATTTAAAAAATAAAATAAAATAAAAAACAAGAGAAATGAATTGACCATGTCCTTAGTAGCAGAAATATTTTTTAAAATTCATTTTACAAACAGCAATGAGGAAAAAAAAAAAGAAGATAAATATGTTTATCTAAAGCATCTATAGAAATACAAAGAGAAATCATTTTAAAAAACATATTAAAACTATTTCAAAACAAAGAAACATTATTAATGGTGATGACATGTATGTAAATAATAGTTTTAATAATAATCTAATATAAAAGTATATTTGAAAATAAAATTGTAGAACAAAAATATCATAAGAAAAATTAAGAAAAGACATTAAGTCTAATTTGCATTAAATTAAAAATAATAACAACTAAAAAAATTACATTTAGAAATAATAATACAAAAATAAGTCAACATATCAAAGTCTAAAAATTTATTGAAAAATGAACTAGTCCCTAAAATTAATTTCAAGATGCCAAAATAAAAGTTGAAACTCTAAAATCAAAACATCTGACAATCAAAATTACAAAGATAAATACAAAAACAAAACTTGGATTGATGAAATTAAAATTATGCCAATAATGTGATGTTAATATTTAAATATTTTTGTATTTTGTCATAAATATATGATGATTTCTTGAAAAATGTTTATTTAATCAAAATTTGAATGAATTTTTAATTAAATGGTTATATGGAATTATGTTTCAATTTTTAAAATACATTCTTTGTTTTATTACTAAACTTTAAATAATAAATAAATATTATTTACAATAAAAATAATTATTTATTTTAATGATTTATTTTTTACTTTATATAAAAAAAAATATTATTAAAAATTTATTGGTTTTTAACAGAAACAGCTCTGAGATATCTGGAGCTTGATAATGCTCTTTCTGTAGTAAGCTAATAAAACAACAGCAACATTAGGAAACAACATATTCATAATAGATGTTTGTTGAAAATCTCAAAGCATAACTTAGATATATACACAAATATTTATGCATATATAAACACACTAAACACACTGGCACACTATTATTAATCCAATTATCAAAAGTTCACAACTTTTAACAAATATAAGCAATTATAATAAGCAAAAGTATATGCAAAAAATGAAATTTATGTCTTATTTACAGTGCAATAAAAGTATACATATTTTCACTGCAACTGCTATTAATATCAGGCTGTCTGAAATATTAATATTTTAAGCTTATTTTTATCATTTAACTGAAATTATAGATTCTAATATAGGTGCTTGTATTAGTGTTGTTGTTGTCAAACACAAACATCTGTACTTATCAATTCATGAAATGTTTGAACTATTGGAAAAAAAATGAATTAAGGAATTTTCTTCAAATAAATTTTTTTTATTAAACACTGGCAAGCATTTTTTCCAAATAAATTATAACCATAAAAGAAAGCGAAGAATGAAATATTGAAGTTAAATAAATATTAAGCTATATTAAGATTTGATAAACATTAGGCTAAGCTCATGGGTCTCCATTGATGATCTACGCTAATAATAAAAAGAGCTACATGGGTAATAATGATAATAATAATAATCATTAAAAACACTTTATTAAAATATAAATTATAAGAGTATAAGAGGAGGAGAAATCTCAACTCACTCTTGCAAACTACAAAAGCTCTTAATACTTACAGCATACACCACAGAGTAATTAAGTTCTCATGAAAAAATTTATTTTATCCCCCCCCCCCAATACATAAGCATACGCCTCACAGCCACTATTCCAAAATCTTTTTGTCATCATCAGATAAACAGTTCAAGATTTAAATAAAAATAATCATGTTCTTTAAATCTTCTTTGACTATTTATGCCATTTTGCTTTCTTTTCACAATAATTTTGTTATATAAAATATAATTACTTCTTATTATTGAATTATGTTGTCTTTTGATAGCCGGCCACGGCCGCTTGTCGGCATTGTTTATGTGTTAAAACAATAAAATGTAACGTTACCGGGCCGCGATTTTAAAAATACAGTGACTTTTTTTTAATCTCTTAAATTTTTTCTAATCCATCTTTTAATATTTCATTTTTAGTGGGGGTTTTTTTTTTTGGCTATATGGGTGATTTTTTTTTTTTTGATTTTAACTTTTATTTTTGAAATCAATTTTTATTACCTTTTTTAAAAAATAAAAACAACCAAAAAATAACTTCTGTCTCTAACTTTCATAAAGTATTTCTCAATACATCCCCCCCCCACCCCAAAATAAAATAAGATCAAAACTTTTGACTTTTTCAAGTTTCATTTTCTTTTTTTTTGTTTAAAAATACGGCCACTTTTTTTTTGACTCATAAGGCTAATTTTTTTTTGCCTTTATTTGTATACCGTGATATACTAAAACTTTTATTTTTAAAACAAATTTTTATTACCTTTTTAAAAAAAATAAAAACAAACCAAAAATAACTTTTGTCTCAGTGAAGACCAAGTATTCTCAACCCACTCCCCCCAAAAAAATTAAAATAAGATCTTTTTTGGCTTTAGCTTTTATTTTTTAAATCAATTTTTATTACATTTTTTTAAAAATAAAAATAACCAAAAAATAACTTGTGTCTATAACTTTTACAAAGTATTTCTCAATCCAGCCCCCTCCACTCCATCCCCAAATTAAAATAAGATCAAAACTTTTGACTTTTTCAAGTTTCGTTTTCTTTTTTTTTTTTTTGCTTAAAAATATGGTCACTTTTTTTTTGGCCTATAAGGCATTATTTTTTTTGGCTTTATTTGTGTACCGCTGATATACTAAAACTTTTATTTTTAAAACCAATTTCTGTTACTTTTTTTAAAAAATAAAAACAAAAAATAACTTTGGTCTCTATCTTTTGTCTCAATGAAGGCAAAGTATTTCTCAGCCCACTCTCCCCCCCCACCCAAAAATTAAAATAAGATCAAAACTTTTGACTTTATCAACTTTCATTGTCTTTTTTTAAAAAAAAAAAGACGGCGACTATATGGCAATTTTTTTTTTGGCTTTGTTTCTATTACGCAATGTCTATTTTGCCATTTTTTAAAAAAAACTTTCCCTATTAATTACATTTTTTGATCCTTTCAACACACCAGCACAAAAAAAAATTACAATAACATCAAAACTTCAGATTTTTACACGTTTCGTTTTATTTTGTACGGCGACTTTTTTTTGGCTGTACGGTGATTTTAATTACGCGATTTCTATTTTGCCCTTACTATTAATGACATTTTTTGATCCTTTTATTTTTTCCTACTAAGTCTTTAAAATTTTATTTTTAAGAATGGAATACATTTGGTTGCAGGAGCCTGACTGACATCGGTAGGTGGCACAATTTGTGCGCCATTTTATTTGTCTCGTATAATTTCTCGCAAAAGTGTGAGTTTTCATGTGAGCTCAGCTGAAACGTGTTTGGCCCTACCCTATCCCAATATTTTGCAAATTCCACGTTGGGTAGGTAAGGGTGGGAATGGTGTGACAATTCTTAGTAAGTCAGACTGCATGATTTAAGTAGAAATTAAATTACTCTGTTATGGAGATATCAAAACTTGTGGCCACTTGAAATCCAAACACCTTCAGATGATATGGTAGCGATTAGTGAATTGTGCGGATTCGCATAAAGTGTCACGAAGCACAAATCAGGCCATAATATTTCTGTGCAAAGCTATTGAGTGTCCTGCAATGGCTAAGATAAACACAACTGTTTTCTTAGCCGTAAGTGCCAGGTTGTGGAAATGGCATTTTGATGTGTTTTAACACATAAACAACGCTGTCAAACGACCGTGACCGGCTATCAAAAGACAACCAATTGTGATATTAAGATCTCAATATTCAGTATAAATATTCTTAAAATTAGATTTCTCGGTTGTTATTTGCTTGTAAGTTGTTAATCAAATAAATGGTATCCTAGTGAAGAGTTGAGAGGAGACATATACTCATTCCAAAGATAATGTCTACCTACTATACAATAACAATAATAATAATTTTTTAATAGAAAAATATTTTAATTAAAATAAAATACATAAAAACTCTTAATTTTGAATATACAATCTTCTAGGATAATCTTCAAATACCAAGAGTGGAAAAGGGATTTTATGGCCACTCAGAATGAACAACCTAACCCAACATTTCTTAAATGAAGCAGATAATACTCCATTATAAGAGCAGACTTATTTTAAATAATTGTAGTTAAATTATAATTACCAATAACATATTAAGAAATAGATAAATATTTTATTCTTTAGATGCATTCTCAGCATCTGTCAATCATTATAACTAAGTGATTTATTATCTCTAATTTATGTAAATGAACTTTGAACAATTAAATGAAATATAATTGTATTATGAGTTATACCATGCTTAGATTTCAGCATAAATGATTCATGAATGAGATATCAGTGACACTTTAACCAAGACACTTTAAACAAGATTTAATGATAAAACATCAAGATTAAACAATTTAATATAACATTTATTTACAACAATAACATTATGGGAAATCTACAAAATTTAAGAGCACTGTTTTAAAATTAATATAATGCATTTTTACCCCAATAGAGTAATATACTTTTCAATACTTCTATCTTAAATTTACAGAAAAAAAAAATTAATTAATTAATAACTTAAATAGTTCACCAACTATAGTTTGATTTGGTGGACCTATGTACACATTATAAATACAGATATTGCTACAAAAAGTTTCTCCTTTCTTAATTATTAAAATGTAAACTATTATGGACATTATTATTATTACAAAACTTTTCTACCATATTATCATAAACATTATTTCACCAATTCTATATTTTCCTAATTTGTAAAATGTTAACATAAACATTATTTCACCAATTCTACACTTTCTTAATTTGTAAAATTATACATAATTCTATAACTTTCTAAATGATGAAGCTTTTATTTAACCTATGAATTATTTCAAGAAGTTCCACATTCAGCATAGAATAACTCCATAACAGTGTTCCAAACAATGAGTAAACCTAACTATTATTAATGTCTTACCAATCCAGCCAAAACTTGCTATTGAATGATGATGATTATGTATATTGCTTATTTAGGCTAAGAAATACAAATTTAAAATTTTGAATAAAGTAACAAAACAGATTTATACACCAGAACTGTCTCTATCTACACTAAAAATAGTCAAAAGTGCACCTGAAGAAAGAATGACTCTCCAAAAACAAACAACTTTATCAATTGCCAAAATAATAGACATATAATAATATATTATATATGATTGCAATACAAAAATGTGATACTTCCAAGATGAAGAGATAAATAAAGGTAACATCACATGACCACCATTTCTTATGCTTACACATAACTGTTATTAACACAGGAAAAACTCTCCATACAGTAGTGCCACTCAGGGCCAGCCTGAGTAATCAATGGATGCCAGAAGGCTTGTGCATAAAATCTCCATCTAATGCCTACTCATCTAATATCCTCAGACTAGTTTCTGGCCTGTGGCCTTCGTTAGTGAGGAGCTTTGGATCTGAGAGCACTGCACCTAGATCTTAGAGTTTTGCCTGTATTAATAAATAAAGGTAATGAACCTAATGATGGCATGAAACCAAAATACACACCTATATTCTAAGGGCAAATAAATATGCTAGGATTTTGTCTCTGAACATATAAGAAAAGTGGAATGGACCATCACAAATATTAGGCACAATAAGAATTGCTTTAAACAAAGCACTGATATAAGCAGGACATATAAGAATATATATTACTCAAGGAAAATACCAATGACAAGAAAGACCAATTACATATCTTTTTATAAAAATATACGGTTATCCAAATAAATACCATCAAAAGAGAGATAGACCTTCTACCCCCCTTGGAAACATAAATTGGCAAGATAAGTTTATAGCAAATACACAAGAGAGAAACTAATTTCAATCTCTTAATAAACATAATAATTATTAATTGATGTATGAAACCAATAAGATATTTATTTTGTCAAATCTTACTAAATAAAATGCAGCCTTAAATAAATAAAATAAGAACATATATTTTCTTATGGTTTGCATATAAGTATCTACTAAAATAGACAAATTACTCACATCATGGAACAAAGCAATACTCTTAAAGTGATATAATACTATAATCATTATTTAGCATATAAAATAGTTAATATTAAGTGAACTTCTGAATATTATCTTCAACCACAATGCATAAAATATACTAAGCAATAAGACATAATATAAGCAAACAATAAATTATAAATACACAGAATTATAATTATAGCCCATTTATCAAAAAAAAAATTTTAAAACATTAAAGTTCTTATCAATTTTCTAGAAGACAATTTTAACAAGCAAATAACACTTCTCTATTTATTGGCAGCAAAACAATCTGAAATAAATTTATAGCATTTTAGATTATTTTAGAAGATTCCCTAACAGCAACACACCAGTACATATACTAACTGTTTAAATATACAAACAAATAAATTCATTTTCAAATAAAGCATAATACAACGTTAAACTGATTTTTCATTTATTCATTAAGAATTATATTCAATGTAGAAGAATATTTCTTCTTTATAAAATTAAACAGATTTCTTTCCAGAGAGAAAAGAGCAGGATTTCGAAGCATTAAGAACAAAAGTCATACGTAAATTTTATCAAATTCAAGGTCATTAACTTATAGCCATAATGCATTTCCTCTTGTTCAGTTTTATTTAAGTATGAAGTTGAATTATAAACGAGTGATTATTAGCTAATTACTAACAGCAATTAAAATGTCACTTTAATTTTAACACGAACGATTTAAATCTTGAATCAATAGTTCATTTATAAAAATAATTTCATCCAAGAGGAACCGTTTATTGAAACAATTTTTAAAATATATCAAAATGAAATATTTTGAAAGTTCTTAATAATTAATCTTCTCTCAAATACGCTAATAAAAGAGGCATTTAAATATTAGCATGCTATTATAAATATTGCAAACATGAGCTTCTGTGATTTTATTTACTAAGATATAAGTAATGTTATATTTATCATAAAGTTCATTGCAACTATAAAACATAAAATAATGAATGATTCTTATGTGAGCAACATAACCTATAGATGTGCTAGTTTCCAGTAGATATACTTTTACTTATTATGAATGAGCAATTTGTTTAACAATTTCAATTCTTTGCTTTTCCTCCTCTTTAAATAATGTTAACTCTTGGACTTCCAATGACTTTAGTTTAAAACTTTGGTACCTGAATTTAAGGTTTTTAAGGATGCATGTTACTTAAAATCAATAATTTAAAAAAATTTATAACTTGTAATTGTGTTTATTTCCTTAGAAGTTAAATTCTTGTAGTTCAGATCTTCAGAGTAAACCTCTTCAGTGTGTGTGTGTGTCACTTTTTATACACCTAATCCTGTCACTCTTTTTGATTGACAGAAAAACATCTTTTTACACGTTTCTTTCAATTTTCCTATCTTAAGGTTAAAGGCTAATTTAGTATCTGTGGAGCTAAGCTAAACATTAAAACTCATTTACATATTTTTCAGACATTTTAATTAACACGTGTTGTCTGAGATAATTATTTAAGAAACTGAAATTATTACAAAATAGAATACATATATATATTGTTTTTTAATAAAAAATATTACGTACTTCTGTATAACTATTTTCAGAATATATTAAATAAATTAATCAGAAGTTGACTATGGTTTAATATTTTAATTAAATCAGGGTATTGAAAAATGATATTTACTAATGTAAAATAAAATTAATAAAGGTAAGCATACTCACACACATGTACACTTAAGTTATTTCACTTGAAAATGAAGCTACTCTTTATCTTTTAAATCAACTAATTTATCTTTATCTTGTCTATTCAATCTTAATAATAATAAGTTACAAGTATACTACTGCTGATAGTTAGCTTATGCTAAATGCTTTATTATAAGTATGAAAATTGAACATTAATATCTAATATTAAACTTAGACTAATTAATATTACTACTAATTTAAACTCTAAAATTTGAGATAGCAAAGGATTATATTAAAGCAATTTTAACTTTTTAGTACTAATTTCTTGTTAAATAGACAACTACATCTTTGGGTTGAACATTTAAAATTACTTCAACTATAGACAAGTTTAAATTAATATAATAAATATTAAAATGGACTTCAATTATGTTCAGGACTTACAAAATACTTTAAATAATTTATTAAATTGGCATATAATTATAAAATTCATATATAATACCACAGCAAAGGTACATCCACTTTTTCTTTTAAAATATATATGTTCTACAATAATATCAACAAATAAAAAATCCTTTTTCTTTTCAAAAACTTTATTTTTTTATCTCAATACTGAACATATATATACATTTATATTATACAAAACTCCAATGTTTCAACTGTTTTTATCTCATACAGTCATTTTCAAGGATCTGCAACAACAATATTAAATACACATCAATAAATAAACTTCAATTACATAAAAACTTCCTCTTACATTAACATAAACAATAACAAACATATTAATAAAATATAGCAGTGGGAGAGAAATGTAAGTAAAATATATTTATATATGTTTAATATGTTTGTTACTGTTTATGTTAATGTAAGAGGAAGTTTTTATGTAATTGAAGTTTATTTATTGATGTGTATTTAATATTGTTGTTGCAGATCCTTGAAAATGACTGTATGAGATAAAAACAGTTGAAACGTTGGAGTTTTGTATAATATAAATGTATATATATATGTTCAGTATTGATATAAAAAAATAAAGTTTTTGAAAAGAAAAAGGAGAAGGATTTTTTATTTGTTGATATTAATTATAAAATTGTAATAAAGTTAATTTACAATAAAATTAAGCTAATGAAAATTTACCTTTACATATATATATAATTAAATACATTAAATGGTTAAAAGTCTATCTTCACTGGCAAAGCCCAAGATTACAATATATGTAAATGTGCATTTCTAATATTTGATGTAAAAACATAAACTTAAACATCCAAGAATAAATAATTTTTTATTTAAAGCAAGAAAAAATTATGCAGAGAGATTAAAATTTAAAGCAATCTCCCCTTGATAAAATGGTTTTTAAAAAATGCTAAGTAACATTCTTCATAAGAACAATAAAAAATAAATTTAATGTTTTTTTTTTAAAATTAATAATTTTTTAAATATATATTCAATGTTGTTACTCTTTTTTTTTCTTTATTAACAATCTTTTCAAGAAAGCATTACAAATCTTTTCAAATAAATTTTAATTTTATTATTATTATTTAGTGAAGAACATTAATAAAAGAAATTTATTTTTTCTTTAACTTTTTTTTTTTATCATATCTTTAAAAAATTATCTTTTAATTTCAATTTAATTAATATAGTATTATACAGAAATAATTTTTTAAGCTTCTACACTTTTATTTTCACCATTAATATAAAGTCTTTTTTAATACAGATTGGAAACCGAGAAGTCAGATCAAATTATTGTACCCACATTTATAAGTACAAATGAAATGATGTTAACAGTTTTCCAATTTAAAACTTTTAAGTTTAAAAATGTTTAATAAAAAAAAATTACTATAAAAATATTTATTATTAAATGATAATAAAATTACAAAAATTATTTGAAAAGATTATTAATTGTTGATATTCAGAGAAGATTACCACATCTTTTCAATTTTAATTCAAAAAGAGTTGAATTCATTTAGACAAATCAGAATCACATTTTAGTTCTTATTGTGATGAATACTGCAGATATCTTTAAAAATTAAAGTTGATACATTTTCACTACTATCATAAAAACTATATGCTTAGTTGAAGTTAACATCAGATTTTTTAAAATATTTATTAATAGTTCTTTTGATCTTTGTTTTCAAGTTCTTAAGCTGATGTTATATATAGTTTCAGCACAGATAATACTTTTTTAATTTCATTTTGCTCAAAAAATCATCTAGTGCCATACTAGTTTTTAAAATTAAAATTATTTAACTAAACTGATTAAAATATAGAACAGTTTGGACAGTTTTATATTAAATATCCTTGAATATATATATATATAATATTACAGACATTTTTTTACATTAAAGTTTTCTGATCTTATGAGTAATTGGAATCCAACAAAATTTTGATAAAATGTCTTATTTTCTTTCATTATTAACTGTTTAATATTCAATTTTTAGTTTTATTAAAGTTAAATATATTTCCAAGAAAAGTTATCTACATACAAATCTAAATCTACCTATAATAACAGTGAGTAATCAATGATATAATATTATAATTTCAACTCTCCAAAAATCTATTCTAATTTTTATTTTCATTGAATTCAAAAATGGAACTAATATACTTAACCACCGTTTTTTTCTTAATACTAATCAGGACATATATAAAATGCATTACAGCCAGCTTTGAATTCTAAGTCCTCACTGATGAAGGCAAAATCTAGAAACTGGTGAGGATTTATATATTATACTATTAAATAATCTAGCATCTACTGATTACTCAAACTTACAATATATAACTCTAAAGCAGTATAAATAGAACTATTCTTGGAAACAAGTTGAGAAGATCATATGATGTTGTTGCTGATATTAACTAAATATATAAGAATCTTAAATACAGAGTGCATAGTATATTAATAGCTTCTCATAAATGACAGTGGCATCTAACTCTGAAAAATAAAAGTACAAAAAAAAAATGTAAGTTTTGTAATGACTATAGAAACTATTCTCTGAGAGATAACTATAATTATATATATCTCAGAATGGTCATTTAGCCTGAATATATGTTGAATTAAATTTCTGCAACAAAATTGACTTTTTAAAAGATTTCAACACTTTATGTAATTGTAAATCTCCCCTGCATTCTACTCTTAGTTACCCTCCCAATGAATGTATAAATATTTCAACTTCTTAGAGTATTTAAAATAACCTTTTATAATGGAACCATGATATTAGCAATATTTTCTTTGAAGCTTCTCATATCGTACAATGTGCATAATAGTTCACATTTTATTGACAAGCCTTAAATATAATAAAATACATACTATTTAATGAAATGAATATGCACAGTACTTTTCAACATGGACATATATATATATATATAGATGGTGTTTCCAACTATAACATAACATATATATATATATATAGATGGTGTTTCCAACTATAACTAATCTAGATATAAAAACTCTAGATCTCTAACTGGATAACATAAATGCATACATTATTACTTTTAACCTAGTAAAATGGTAACATTTTCTAACCTCTCTAAATGATTATGTGCTTATCTAACTAAACACATCTAACCTCGTAAGAATATTCAACTAGTAAGTACCATATTGATTCATTGAATGATGCATCCTAATTCTAACCTACTTTAACTTAATGGAAATATTACATGTTTACTCATAATAAATAAATAACTATTATTTTGAGACTCTGGTTAAACGAATCTAGATCTATAAATGAAATCGCAGACTATGCTCAGTGGTGGGTTAGTTATAAAAAATTTAGCTGCAGAGATATGCAGTTAAGATAAAGAAAGAAATTAAAATCATAAAATAAATTATCATAAGTAAAATAAATATCTTGGGAAGATAGAAAAAAACTGCCATCATTCCCTAATTAATAATTTTGAATAAAATACCGTCCTCTCTTTATCAAAAATATATTCTCTGAGCTATAAGTATTTGCACTTTTAAACAATGATGATAATTTCTCATGTTCTTGTTAATGTTTCTAAAAAAAAAATCTATTATGTAAATCATTTGTCAATATGATCTGAAAATACCTTTCTTATAGCACAATTGAAAAATTAAACTCTTTTATGCCACAACATTGCTGTAGTATCAATAATAATCGATCACTTCTTAAATAAAGAATAATGATAATGATAATAATAATAATTTCAGGATTTCTTTGTCTACTTTAATAAAAGACTCTACAGTACTGTGCTGTCACACATGACTGGCATTCTGGTAAGCTATAAGAAACATTCACTTTACTTCAAAGTTAATATCTCCTCATATATCATAACAACTACTATATTATTTAAAGGGATGATAAATATGATCAACAATGACATAAATAATTACATAAAATTTTGTATAATAGAATCTCAGTCAGAATAATAAAAAGACAAGGGTGCTTTTTGTATTCTTCCATCATCCATGACAACACAATAAATTAACTAAGACTAATTAATTCAATAATTTAACTAAATGTAACTGGAATAATGTGCAGTCAGGGTTAATAACTTGGAAATAAATTCATTTTTACAACTACGTAATATTTAGTCTGAAGTTTGCAACTCCATAAAATAATTATCATTAAAATAAAATGAAATGTTCAGATCTGCATAAATTTGTCTATATGGTATATTAAGATTTCGAAAGTTTGAGATGATTTCGGACTCAAGAAAATGTTTTGCAAATATTGTGCAAACAAACTTACATTTGGCATATAAAAAAAATGAATTTATAACGAATATTGAAAAGACTATAATTTATTACTAACACATAAACAAAATATACAAATTTATTAGATAGTATCACATTGATACTAAACATAAATCATCACATTAATCTGTCTACTCTTCGGGTACAAACTAAAATTATAAATTAATACATGTTGAAGGTCACGCTATTGTACTGGATTAACTTGCTGGAACATGAATCTGATTTACCAATACACTAATCTGTAAATTTAGTAAACTTTCTATCAATCTTTTACTTTGAGTTATTGACTAACTTTTTTTTTTTTATTAATATTATGATATGATGTATGCAAAATAATTACATATGATTTGTGTACTTTAATAAAATGGGTTCAATATAATCCTTTTAAAATATTAACTCTATTACTAATAAAGTTAACTAAGTTATGGTTTATAATTAAATAACTTATTACTAGTTATGGGTCATTGATCAGAAGTCCCATTCATCATTTCATGCTTAACTTAATGTCCACCTACATTATGATAAATATTTTAATTATGGATATCTTAATGCACGCTAAGAATATTTCTTAACTATTAATTAATACTAAAGATTGTGTTCCATCATTCCCTCACCAAATAAGCGTTTTAAAATACACACTTTTTAAATTAACTTTCTTCATTGGTTTGCTTGTGAAATACCAGCAAGGCTCGGTAGCACAATACAGATATTGATCTCAATTACTAAAGCACTACTGATACTAAAGTGCACCTTGAGGAACTAACACATCAAATCTAACATCTACCCTTGCCATAACTTTTAAAAGAGCACAATAATCTACACCTTCTATGGTAAAACTATCTTTAATTTCACATGAGGAATGCAGAATAACAACTAATGTCTGCAGAGTAAAATACTACACTGAAGCATTTGGTGGTTTCTAGTCTATTACTCAGGCATAAAATGTATAGGTGTGGAATCAATATCTCACCACCTAAAGAAACGAACATGCACCAAGTATAATCCTCTTAGTTAATTCTTTCATTTTTAACTTTGTTTAAAAACTCTAACTTTCATGAAGCAATAATTATTAAATGTAGGAAGTTTTTAAATTGTAGGAAATAACATAAAAATGCAGAATGCCTTACCAAAACTGTTAGCCGTTCATTTTAGATGAAATTTTAATTATCTTGCCAATTTATTGTTTTCAAAATAAAAAATAATAATGTTATAAAATTTGGCACTGTTAAACTTTTGAAAGACAGGAGCAGATTATCTAAAAAAATGACCTGAGTATGAATTGGTCATTCTTTTAACTCTAGCGACCTCTTCCAAGAAAAAAAAAATCATTTGATTATAACATAAACAAAAGAGGAAAAAAAAACTTATTACAATCATATAGTTTTCAGTATTATTTAAAATGTATTACAAAGTAGTTTAATAATGAAAATAATAAATACATTCAAACCAACAATAATCATCTGTGATTTTAATTACACATAAATTATTTTCTTCAAATCAATTTACCAGAAGTTACTTTTCCTTAGAATAAGACGATCTTAAAATTATTTAATTGACATTTATGGTTTTTTCTTTCTTCTTTCTATAACTACCCAAGAACTAACTACAGTTTATTACATTTGTTTTAAATTATATTAACTTGCTCTTATAACAATATCTTACTTAGATTATTCATGTCCTTTTAAAAACATGATATTGCATTAGGGAATATATTATTTATTCACACAAACCATGTTTAAGCAAATGGTAAGCACACTTTACTAACCAAATATTATTACTTTTATTTTATCTTTTTATTTTTCTACGGAATAACATTGATTTCATGCAGAAATAATGCTAAATAAAACCAAGTGCCAAAAGCACTGGGTTACAATATAACATATACCTTTCTATGTATATAGTATGTGTAGTACGCGTACATAAATTAAGATTATAATATAAACCAAATTTTGAAAAAATAATAATGAAGGTATTAATAATATTGAGAGAGCACATTTACATACATATTCGAGGTATGTGCTCATTCATTTGCAATCTTCTAAAAAAAAAAAATAGTAACAAGCTTACTAAACGATATCTTTATTTTTTGAAATAAAATGAATAGCAAAATGTCAAACTTTCATCATAATTAAATATGCTCTGGCAATATTTTTCTTTAATAACTTTTTTTTTTGGCCAATGGAAATGAAACAGCAGTTTCATTATCAGCAAACTATGGTCTTTCTAGATGTATTGATGTTTTAATATAAGCCAAAATAAGATTATTAATAAACATGATCACATACTGTTCTCGTATCATAAAATTTATTAAATTAATAAATTTTAATGTTTTACTTTTTGTTTATTTACATTTTTGTTTATTCATTCACATATTTTTTATTTTGGACAATATATAACTAAAGTAATATATACGGATACATCATATGTTGTAGTTATACTGTATAATGAAATGGGATTTGGTCCTTTTATTAAAAAACCCATAATAAAAGACACTTTAGAAAATC
The DNA here is from genome assembly GCA_028023455.1 of Epiperipatus broadwayi. Classification (NCBI taxonomy): domain Eukaryota; kingdom Metazoa; phylum Onychophora; class Udeonychophora; order Euonychophora; family Peripatidae; genus Epiperipatus; species Epiperipatus broadwayi. Next base: position 83,938 of record JAQFVV010000115.1, read on the forward strand.
TGTTACTCTTCATTTATATCACATGCCCAATGTAATGAAAATAAGATTCATTATCAACATATCTATCCAAGCTGAAAACATTGGTATGATCTTATCCTTAAATATAATATATCAAGTGTCTTTAAATTACATTAGTAAGGAGTCTACGACTCAATTCCGTACTATAAATATGGCCAAATAACAATTATGTATGCAATTAATTTAGCTGAAATAGTTGTATCACTATAATGAAATATTTATATATGCAATCTGTGCTGCATTTCAACAACCAAGCTGATAAACATTTGAGCTAAAAGTTACTGAACATTTTCTATCATCATTGACTAATAAAATGTTTTATAAATCATTATTTGAATTGGTAAGAATAATTCTAACATTAAAATATAATAAATATAAGAGCCAAAAAAAAATATTGTTTTTGCTTTTAATTGTCTCAAATTGAAATTTTAACATCAAACTTACATCACATTTTGACAGTTGTTTGATGCAGCCATCTATAAGCTGTTGAAGTTTGCGCCTTGTTTAATACCATTTTCTCTTTATCAAATAATAATATCATGTAGGAGTTACATTATATGAATGAACTTCCATGGTTAATTAGATATTTTAAAACAATGCCACAAAACTATTAATTAACTGAGCCAAACACCTTATTCAAATCAATAAAAACAATATAAAAATCATATCTTTGTTCATGGCACTTGCTTGCATTTTCTGGCAATAAAATCTATAGCTATAGTATTCTTGATTCTTTAAAATCCATTTAATCTCTCTGGTAGTTGCTTATTTATAAATAGAAGTAACTTAATAAAATCCTTCTAAGTACTTTTGTTGAAATGGACAATATATCAGTAGATATATCTATTCCTAATATTCCTAATAGTTTTGAAGTACAAAGATAACTATATTTTAATTTTCTCCAAGATTTTATCAACATCCATAGCATTTCGATTTTTAAAATTTCATAAAGATGTTTTAATTTCCTCAGAATTAGATATCAAAATTAATCATATGACATTTTTGTATCATTATTCAGCCAATAAAAATTTCTCCATCTATTCAAAATATCATTATTATCATATAAAAGAATATCATTTCCTGATCATCATCATCATCAACCATTATCAATCCACTGCAGGATGAAGGTCTCTCCAAGTTTAATCCATCTTCTCCGATCTTTAGCTTCTCTTCTCCACATTACCCTGCACACTTTCTTATTTCATCTATCCATCTCACATGTGGTCTCTTTCTGGGTCTTTTACAATCTCTTGGAATCCAGTTTAAAATTTCAATTGTCCATCTATTATCATCTCTTCTAGCAATATGTCCAGCCCAACTACACTTCAATCTTTTAATTTTTTCAATGAGGTCAGTAACACCTGTTTGTTCTCTTACCCATACATTGCATTTTCAATCTCTTCTTGTTACTCCCAACATGCATCTCACCATACTTCTTTGAGTCGTCTGGAGTCTCTGCATTGCTCTTCTATTAAGTGTCCAAGTCTCAGATCCATAAGTAAGAACTGGGAAAACACACTTGTTAAAAATCTTCCTTTTCAAACACATAGGCATATTTCCTTTTAGTATCAAGTTATTTCTACCAAAAGCACTCCAACCAAGTTTAATTCTATGATTAATTTCATCCATTATGTTTCCATCTGTATTAATAATCTGACCAAGGTATTTGTAACTGTTAACTTCTTCTAATTCATCATAATCAATCTTTATTTTCATATTTTGAGCAAATCGATTAAACATTACTTTAGTCTTTTTAACATTTATCTTTAGTCCTACTTTCATCTGATAAGTCCTGCAACATTTCCTGCAGCTCTGAAGCATTATTTGCAAAAACAACTATATCATCTGCAAAATCTAAATGACTTAAATAATCTCCTGATATTGTTCCTGAAATCCAAAAATTACTTTCAAAAGCTTCAAAAAAGCTCTAAAGTGATCAAAATCAGTGAATGACTTTTATCACCTTTGCATTTTAATCCATAAACCATTTTGAAAGAATAATTTTTGCTTTTAAATCCCTACACTGCTTATGAAATTCCACATTCATGATATTATTCTGCCAATAATAAAAGTGTACATTTATAATATTAAATTAATATATATATATATCATGATACTCAACAATAAACAAACAATGAAGATAAAGAAAATCAATAATACAGAGTAATATTATCACTGTCAGAGAACAAATCAGAATTTTAACAGGAATTCAGGTCAACAACATGCTATTTAAGAAAATTTCATTATTTCAGTAATATAATCAGTTAGAAAATCCAAACTACAATATTAGTGTTTAACAGTAATTGAAGCTTAACATGAGTATAGTTTCTTATATAAAATAAACATCAAATTTAACTACTAATGTTTTTTTTTTGGAATAGGGCCAGGAAATTTATTAAGAGTGTGAAAAACACTGATAAATTATCACTAATGATGAACAAGGATTACCATCTACTGACTTCAGGCAGAAAACTTAACTTATATATTGTAACTGAATAAAAAATGAGTGCTAATATGATTCTGACCAATTACCAGTCAAATAAGATTGAGCTTAACCTTTTAAACATTTGTATGATCACTTTACGAGACTCTCTATAATAAACAAATATTTATTTTTAAAAAGCACTGTACAGATGGGTATTTATAACTAATCATAATAATAACTCAGAGTTCTACTATCAATTAAAATATAACTGTGGATTTAGAAGAATAAATAAATCATAAAATATTTCTATATTTGGGCTAGCGAGTTTGTTCTAAGCTTTCATATTACATAAATTTGATTTAAAGATATCTCAAGGTTATAATAAAGTATATTAAATAATATTATTTAAAATGCTTAAACTTTCAAATTATAAATTATTATTATTGATATGACTAAATAGCAAAGGGCATTTTATTCTATTTAATTCATATCTTAAGTAACTAAATATTAAAGTGAAGATGGTGTACATGTATAAAAATATTGAACAACATTTCGTATCAAGCAGTATACTTTTAAATAATGTATAATAATTATAAAATCATGTGACCCTATAAAATTAATAGATGATGAGCATTAACTAATAAAAGACAAAGACCAGATAATTAACAAAATTATATTAAAACATTTCATTAAAGAAGATATATTATAAAAGATAATTTCTATAGATTCACAACATGCATGGATATAAAAGATGGCAGTTATTAAAATTTTTAAACATAAAAATGATAGATATAACATAGATAGAAATATAGCTACTTTACAGAAAGAACAATTTATTGAATTATACATTAATTATGGATATAACTCAAAGAGTGGTGAAAATATATTTTTTAATTATAAACCACCTAATTCAAATATTAATAATTGTATTATAAATAACAATAGCAGATCTAAGAATAATAAAAAATGAATAAAACTTTCATACTTTCCTAAAATTTATCATACATTACTAAAAAATAAAATAAACGTAGATAAAAGCATTAACATAGGTTGGACAAATAATAACAATCTTGACAAATTAATAGGTAATTATAAAATAAGAGATAATATGAAATATAAAAAAGGAATTTTATATAAAATCACTTGAGAAAATTGCTGTATGATTTACTATGGACATAGAGGGAAAAAGTTAGATGAAAAAGCAAAATAATATAATAATGTTATTAATAGAAGAGATGATAGATCTGCCTTATATATTCACATTATTTAAAATATATATATAAAATAGATTGTGTCAAAAATATAAGGCATTTAAATTATATTAAAGAACTTAATAGAATGAAGATATATAAAAATAATTATATTAATTATAACAAAAATAATTGTATAAGCATATATAAAAAACATCAATTAATTAATGATAAATGAATAGAAGGTTATGTAATATGCATTTATACAGGTTTTTTTTATGTCTTAAAAATATTGTATGATTTTAATATGTTATAATTAATTTTATAAAAAAGACAAATGTCACTATGTATACAATGTAGATCATAATTGTAAATTAATTGAAACACATTGAAAAGGAGAAAAATTAATATTTTCCAAAAAGAGCATTTCTGCTTATGATTATTATTATATATATTATTGCTATTATAAAAAAATATTTTATATTATACTATATCACTAATTTATTTAAAATAATAAAATATAATTATTTTATTAACAATAAATAATAATAATAATAATAATAATAATAATAATAATAAATAATAATAATAATAATAATAATAATAATAATAATAATAATAATAATAATAATAATAATAATAATAATAATAATAATAATAATAATAATAATAATAATAATAATAATAATAATAATAATAATAATAATAATAATAATAATAATAATAATAATAATAATAATAATAATAATAATAATAATAATAATAATAATAATAATAATAATAATAATAATAATAATAATAATAATAATAATAATAATAATAATAATAATAATAATAATAATAATAATAATAATAATAATAATAATAATAATAATAATAATAATAATAATAATAATAATAATAATAATAATAATAATAATAATAATAATAATAATAATAATAATAATAATAATAATAATAATAATAATAATAATAATAATAATAATAATAATAATAATAATAATAATAATAATAATAAAATAATAATAATAATATATATAAATATATATAAATGAATGAAATAATAACAAGTTCTCTGCAATGATTATAAATATTCTTGCAATGTTTTTAATTATTAGAAAATGATTTCTACTTTATTGCTAACTAAATGTGTGGTGTATCCTGACATAATGTAAAACAAAATACTTTATTGGGGAAAGTTGTTAAGATCTATTCAAAAGACCCAATTATAAATAATAAATATAATAAAAGAATTTTTTATGAAATCTTTAATTAATAATATCTGTTTCTTCTAAGGATCTGACTTATAAACTCAGTTATTTCATAAAAGAACAAAACATTAACCCAACTTACAATATTATTCTTAAACTATGGCTTTAATTAACCTGAACATAATAGGTACTGGTGGCATTCCATAAGAGGCTTATCAAGCTCACATTATGAATAAAACAATAATACAATGTTCTTAGGAGTTTAACTCAACTGATCAATAATATGTATACAAGTATTAGTGCCACATATATAATTGAATATACAATATAATCTTTATAAAAATCCTAAAAGTACCTATGTGGATAAATAAGATAGATAATATAAAATATCTCAACTATATACTTTAGATATCTTTAATTATAGAAGCATAGGATTGAATTAATAAAGCAATAAAACATAAAAAAGTTAGGTATTATAACTTAACTATAACTAATTATTAATCAATGTTAAATATAAACAACTGATCTCCATAGTACAAAAAATTTATAAACATACATTTATACTAAATGCTAGTCATAAATTTAATATATTACCTAAAAATATTCTTTTATTATATTTTTCTTCTTGTGAGAATTTTTACTGAACAAGATAACTCAAGATATTCTAATTAGTACTTAAACAAGTTTGAGATGTATAATATATTCTTATAAGTAATAGTATGAATACTGATGGCACTCTTTTTTGCCTAATTCACATCAATATACCGATTCACGGGCCATCTGTTTGTTTACATAATATTTCGGTAAAAGATTTTTTTTTTTTCAACCGGTTTTTATTATTTTTTCATCAGCGATGGTAAACCACCAAAGTTTTTTTTATTACATAATATTACAGTAAAAGTTTTTTTTTTTTTTTCAACCGGTTTTTAATTTTTGTCGTCGGCGACCATAAACCACCAAAGTTTTTTTTTTATTCCACCCAGGTTTTTTTTTTTTGTTTTTAGATGGTCTAGGGGTGTTGGTTTGTTTTTAAATTATCGACTAATTGTCCATCAGTTTCTTTACATAATATTACTTATGATAAACCAAAGTTTTTTTTTCACCCGGTTTTTTTATTTTATTTTGGTTGTGTTAGAGATGTTGGTTTGCTTTTAAATTATCGATTAATGTTCTGTTGGTTTGTTTACACAAAAATACGGTAACAAACACTTTGTTGTATTTAGATGGGGGGGGGGTTGGTTGTTTGCTTTTAACTTATCTTTTTTTTTTTTGGTTGATGTTTTGATTTGCTAAAAGACTTCAACAATTCGGTACTTTTGAATAACAAACACTTGGTTTTTTCGAGGATGGAGGGGAGAGGGGTTGTTTTGATTTTGAATTGTTGTCTTTTTTTTGGGTTAATTTATTACGAGACTTTTTTTTTTGTATAGCGAAAAGTTCTTCCTTAATTTTTTTGATCTTTAATTTTAAAAAAAGACATAAACAGTTCGTTTTTAAAGAACACTTTTTTTTAAGCCGGGGAGGTGGAGTGGCAGGGAAGGGTTGTTTTGATTTTTAATTATCGATTTATTTTTGAATTTTCTTTTTGAACATTTTATTATGTTACTGCATAGTTCTTTATTATTATTCTATTTTTTTTTTGGTGGAGCCTTTTGAATCAACTCTTAAACACTTCTTTTTTTTTTTTTGGTATAATAAAATATTACCTACTTTAACTGTTAATGAAACTTATCAAATATTACCTACCTACTTTATAATCATGTGAACAACAAAAACAACAAGTTTCCCCATAAAATAATTTATTGAATCAAAAAGAAACAAAACTTTGTACAAGTTGTGAAGCAAAACAAGTAAAAAAAAAAAAACCACCATTTACGGGGGCATAAAAACCAGCAGCCAAAAATAACAAGCAAATAAAATAACAGGGAAGCCTCAAAGCTGTAAGTAATGGGATTTTGGAGCCTTCGAACCAACAACTTCCCTTACGCAGACCTACATAGGTATGCTTGCAGGAGTTTCTCTTTCTGGGAAAACACAATACTGTGGCGTCCGCTTGTCAGCTTCGATCAATTTGGACAACTTGCAGATGACATCTGACAGTTTTCACACGGATTCGCGCGTAAACGGGCATTTACGCACGAAATCAGAAAAAAACTCTGCTGAAAAAAAGAACCATTTCAAATTGTGTGCAGTTCAAAAGTATAAGGAAGTGTGTGTGATGACATGACAATTCTTAATATGGAATACTAATTCCACTATGCTTTCTAAAAAATTTCTGACAATGAATTTTTACAGAGTTTCATCTCTTTCAAATACAGTCACCATCAAATCAGACCGTAGCGAGAGTTCAAGAGCGCTCACCTGACGAATACTGTCACAATGCAATGGGTGTAGTATTGTTACGTAATCGTAAAATACAGTGCCCTCAGGCAGCCTGTTATGGCTCAAAAACCACCCCTTGTATTGTCAGCCGTAAATTAAGGCTGCTAATATGGTATACTGATGTGCATTTTGTGAAAAACAGCACCATCAGATGGTAGGGTTCAGTTTTCATACTATTACCTTCTTATAATTTAAAATTAATTCAAAGATTTTTTTAAAAATTCAAAGTATTTATTCTGGTACATTCTTTCAAAATATTATGATAGAGTAATTAATAACAAAGTGCGAGTTATTTAAATAAATCTATTACTAATGAGTTTAAAATATTCCAAAAATGACAATAAGTCATTGGTATATAATAAATAATCTTTTGAATGCAATAATAATGAATTAAAAATTATTCCAGAGAATCACAATAAATCATTTTATTTCCTAGGCATGAATCATAGTTATTAATCTCTTAAGGGATGGCATTCATAAATTATAACTTTTCTTGAAATATTTATGAAGATAAAATTCATTAGTTAAAAACCATTTTAACAATAATTATCCAACATAAAAGTGTTTATCTAGATGAAGATAAAATTCATTAGTTGAAATTCATATTTAATTATAATTGTCCAATACCCTGACATTTATCCAGAGAACTTTAGGTTACAGTTGTAAATATAATATCAAGCAAAAAAAATCTTTGGAGACTAAAGAAGTGAATAACATATCCCCATATAATTTTAAATTTTTATATTTAAATCCAAGCTTTAATGTTCATTCCTTTTAAAGTGCATTACAAAATGAAGATGAACATAGTTAGATATTTAGTTTTCCATTAAGAAAAGTTTTGAGGTACATTTGCCATTAAAGCAAATGTTTGGTTAGTTATCTACTCCATTGTCATTGTGCTTTAAGATGCCAATATGGCTAACTTTAAATTTAAGTCCAATACAGTTCACTTGCAATCAATTACTAAAGAAGACTAAATAATTCTGAACACATAAGTGTATTTCAGGCCACATGATTAATGAGATCATTATCTTGGCTCAAAAATTTTCACACTTTAGGCTTTTTATCAGAAAATTTTATAAATTGTTGCCATGATATGATGTGTAGCAGATGATCTTTGAAAGTTTTTAAGAATTTATAGCACCAAATTTGTAATGAAATTATTTTAAAATATTTTAAATATCATATTACAATTAATAAAATAAAAATATTTAGCATCATTTTACAAATAAATATTTATCTTATAAAAATTAAAATAAATTATTTTATTTTATTTATTTTTCAGTTTTCATTATAATTAATATATTATTATCAATAATAATAAATTTACTTAAATATTTTATTATACCCTTTTAAATTTAATTATATTCAAGAACTAGAATCATTTGTACATGTATACACATATATTTAAATATTATGTTAAAACTTTTTATTTTAATCTAAAGTTATTCCTATACTAATACTATTTTTAAATAATTTATCCTTATTATTGTATTATGCTTTTTTACGTCTTTTAAGCTATTCTTTTAAAATTAACTTTATATGCATGTTTTTATAACTAAATATAAACCACAATAAAAAAAAATTTGATACACATATTCGAAAATGCTGCATTTATAAAATATGTATGAGAAGATATCTTGGATATGCCTTATAAGGCAATATTATCAATAATATTAGTATCACTTCAATAATATTATTTGTAACCATAATAATAATGATGGTAATAATTAATAAACAACTATTATTAATTGCCAATAAAAAATTTTAGATGTTCTGTTTATAATATTAATTTGGACATAGTAAATATTATTACAATATATATGTACATTCAGTAGGGCAAACAACATAAACATTAATAAATTTAAAATTATATTACAATAATTTTATCAAATTTCTGCAAGAGGGCTTACCATGTCAGAGACTGCCATACAATCTTTGTCTTGAACCAGCCAATTCTGTAAATTTTTGCAACAATTTGTTATCATTATCTCTAATTGTTTATTTGGTGTACACTTATTAAAAGTTTTTAATGGTACAACACTCCATAAAGTTATGTTAGTTCCAGATGAAAAGAAATTTAAAATTGACTCCTGTAACAATTAAAATAAATAAAGTTTCCAAAAGTTGTATATATATATATATGCATTTTTATTACCTTAAAACACTTAATGTCTAAAAAAATATATAGAAAATCATTAGATAATTTAAAAGCTTTAATTCAATTTTTATAAATAATTCAAAATATTTTCTAATTATAACATTATGCAATAATTTTTTTAAGTCATTTTTATCCTTATTAACTTTAAAGAAATTGTATTTATAATATAAATACATGAATATGTATATAAAATAAATAAAAAAGAGCACTCCTTAAAAAAAAAACTGAATTAAAAAAAAAAAATTTTTTAAAAATTACATTTTCAATAGTAATTACAAAATAAAAAGCCTTTTTTTAAAATTCAGTCAAAGATATCATGGTAAACAAATTTTTTAATAAAAATTACAGAAAAAATAAATACAAAATAATGTTACACCTATGTGACTGCATAAATATCAGTAAGGGCTAAGGTTTGATTTCTAAGTTAAATTTTATTTAAAAAAAGAGATTGAAGAAGTTTGAGAGATAAGATTAAATATAAAATGGCTCATTAGAAATCATAGAGTAAAAATGATGAATGTTATGATTCTAATGTTGAAAAAAAACCTTTTGATGGAGTGAGTTTATAATAGAGGTTATAATATTCTTGTTTGTGTAATCCACTGGAGTGAAACAGAAAACATTTTTTTTATCATGGCCACATAGAGGAATATAAGATTATATTTAGATCATATATTATAAAAAATATATATCTGGATTCTAGGAACTAATATTTGAATCTTTTACTAATAAAATATATAGCCCTGAGTTAGAAGCATCTTCAGAAATAGCAGATACATTATTGTATAAGAACCGCAACATTTAATTTTGTTTAAAAATACAGATGGCTGATATGTCTAGATTAGTGAGTGTCTAAACTTAAAATTTCTGAAAAGTATTATTATTCTTTGCATATGGAATACAGGAATGGAATACAATGCCAAGGTACTGCATTTAGCATATTTTTGTATTTTTCTAATCAACAGATTTGGAAAAGGAAAATTATTTCCTGCTACATATCAATACAGATTGATTTTTTAAAAGAAAGAATTAGTGCATTTGAATATTGAACTATTTAAGGGATAATAGAATTGATAAAGACACTTTTGCATGAATGAAAATACATCTTATAGAAAACCTATTATTTTTTTCTATGAATGTTAGCAGAGATTTTTAAATGCTGCTTTTAAGGAAAGTGGGTGATAGATAGAGAACCCAAGGAACTTTGATAGAGAGCCAATAAAAATAGAAAAAATTGTTTTGCAAACATAATCTTCAAATAAAGAATGTGTCTAATTATCAAGGATGATAAACAGTTTAGGCAGAAGTATGTTAAAAAGAAATATGGATAAGATCATCCATATATGAAATGTATTTAATGTTACTAAAAAATAATAATAATTTTTATCTCTAGTAGATCAGTTTTCAATAATGCATAAGATATAGAAAAAGAAAGTTAATGAAAATTTTTGTCAGAAGGAATTGTGCAAAATAAAAATAGGGAATATTTTTCTATTCATGGCATTGTGAATTTTCCAATTTAACAAACAGTTCATGGTTAATTAATGAAAAAAAAAGAAAATTTTGCACTGTTGCAACAATTGAATAAGTCTGAAAACAGTCAATGATTGAGAATATGTTTCTTAACTTATATACACAGGGGGATCCAAAAATAACTGTAATTTTGTAATAAAAAATTGTATATTTATTTGTAAGTGTTGTACACTGAATGACTATAAAAAGTATAGTCTATTTAATGCAATGCACCAGTCTAAACCAGTTTGTCAATTTCAAAGTAGTCCAGAAATACTTGTAAAGTGATGTGTTTTAAGCTTCTGTCATCCCCCCCCCCCTCCAGTTCCAAATCCGCAATAAAACAAAATTGAGACATTTTTTTCATTCAAGAAATTAACAAAAAAATCTCACGAAATGAGATCGAGCGAATATAGCAGATAGATAAGCTGGGTCATACAGAATTTAATTAAAAAGTGTTTCACACTCAAGGCTTTGAGAGATGACACTGTTGGGGTGGAGTTTGCACTCTTTTCTTTGCACAAAAAAGGATGCTTACATTTTACTTCATCACATAAATGTTTCAGAACTTGCAGATAAAATGTTTAACTGTTACAAACTAAATCTGAAAGAAAAATGCTGTTTGCATCAAAAAAAGTCAGCGTTAATTCCAACATTTCAGCCATTATAAAAAAATTGAAAAATACACAAAATGTTCTTTAGAAAAAAATGTGCTACATGTTCTCACGATTTCACACAGTGATGTCATTTGGAAAATTGATGCAGAAGGTTTCTGCAAGTATGTAACAGCAAAAGTATATACTACAATAGGTCTACATACCAGAGAATGATTCCAGTTATTTTTGGATTCCCCCTCATATATGTATTCTAATAATTTTAATAAATCCATATTGTTGAGAATATATAAACTTATTTTATAAATCAACTAAGTCCTACTATGATACTATAATTCACAAATCAAATTCCTAAAAAAATATTTTTAACAAATTTGTAAGTAATACCTACTTTCTTATATTAATGTGAATTCATTGATCACATACTTAAAGGCTGCAATTTATTTATAATCTTATTAAAATTTCATTTGGTTTCTTATTAGAAACTGTAAACTGACTTGCTTAACAAATACAAAAATTACAGCTAATGTTATCATTTAAGCATCTAGTGCCAGATAAAAATGGCCAAATTTCATCTGATCAATGAATTGACATTAATGTAAGAAAATTGCCATTGTTTACAAATTTGTTTAAATGATTTTTTTAAAAATCTAATACTTTAATTATGGTAATGCCTTCAGATTTAATAGGTCCATGAATGAATTATATATTACATATATTAAATTATAAAAAATCAAGTAACTAAATGAGCAAATTTAAGGTTTTTCTAATTCTTAAACTATACTTTCTTTTTTATCTGACATTCTATTATTCACTATATATTATAAATATTCTTCGTAGATTGAATCTTTTCTAGTAATAAAATAAAAAATAAAAAACACCCATATTAATATAAGCCAATAGTTCCTCACTACATTACTCAGAGAGAAATTGAACAAGGATCCATTACTCGTTAAAATTTATCAGTTGCTGAGTAATGAGTATCTGAGAAATTTTTCATCCTTGTTTCATTCTTTATCTAAGAATAACTAGTTATTCATTTTCCAATAATATTTGATGATTAATTATGGACTGACAATATAAAAAAAAAAATTATAACCTTAATTGAAAACTGAAAAAAATAAAAAATTCAAGCTTCATTTAGCCCAAATTTTTAGCACAAATCATAAAATAGTACACACTAGTGCTGCATCATCAAATTTATATTATCAATAGTTTCATATTTATTTAATATATAATGTATTAATTTTTGTCATTTTTCAAGACTGCATACAGTTTATTTGAAGTTTTGCTTTGTTTATATTTTTATTTCTTTAAATAATGATAATCATTATATAAAAATAGACAATTATAGCAATACTTGAACACATGCATGATAAATTACCACTTGATTTTAAAAATAATATAAACTAGTGAATTTATAGTAGTTATATTCATTAAATGTAAAACTGAGTGTTAATTTATGCTTCTAGATAAATTTTTTAAAATAAAATAAAAATATAATATTATTCTACAACTAAAAATAAAAAAATCCATGTGTTTATAAATATGTTAATATTTGATGCATTTAAAATCAATACAAAGAATATTAAAAAAAGAACTATACATATTGTTGACATTGTATAGAGTATTTATAATGAAGATATCAAATCTTATAAAAGTTTAATTTTATCTATTGCATAATATCAAATGTTTTTATTTGTTTAATTAATGGTGAACTGTAAAATGTTTATTAATTATTTTATTTATGAAATAATACATTGTTTAATATGTCAATTGACTTTCAAGCACCAATATGTAAAGCACACTTCCATTATTCAAATGATTCCAAAGAAATTTTTCTCTCCCTAGTCCATTTATTTTACTACCTTTAATTAAAAATCATTTTTTAAATGTTTGTTTAGAGCCAGATTCTTACAATGAGACTAATTAATTGTTACTACAGAAAAGTATCAAAAGATTATTATCAAGTACATACTGATAGACTGGAAATATCTTGATCTATAATTAAAAGTGAGAGCAGATCTTATTGGATCATAATATATTAAATGCTACTGATGATATTTTTGTCCTTTCTTGACAACAATTATGAACACTGAAGATATATGAGAATTCCTTTTAATATAAATTAAAATATTCAAAACTACAATGTGAATAATAAATATAATTTTAAAAAATATAAATGAAGATTATAATTTAAATTTTATAATAAAGTTGATTTGATGGAATGGTATTATGAAGGAAAGTTTAGACAGAATAATTTATATAAGACTGCAGAAAATGGGTATTACCTATGTTTTAATTATTTCAGTTTTTGAAATACTCAGATTGAAATAATTATTTTAGTTACAATTTGAATAAGTAATAAATCTAGAAAGATAGTAAACTTTTAAGTTAAGAAATTTTATTATATATTCTGGGTTTGAATAAAAAGGGTTTCTATTCACTATTTCCATTCTAAAACAATTGCAACTCTATCCATATAGTAGTACCACCCAATGTAAGCTATATAATCAGTGGATGCTAAAAGATTTATGCATGTACTGGATTGGCATTACTATATGGAGAGAGTTGAAACTGTTTTAAATAACAACTTCTGTAAGCCTAAGAAATAGTAGTCATGTGATATTTTAATGGTTTTGTTTTCAAATAACTATGAATAAAATACAAGTAGTTATCAATATTGTTATTGGATCTTCCCTAACATAAAAGATATTCTTTTTTTTTTGTTATTTCTTCAATAAATAAATAACTTTACTTAATAATAAAGTTATATGAGATTCAGTTTGAAAAAGGTGGTGGTTCATCAGTTTTAAGCTTGATATGCAAAGAGGAATTAGATAAAGGCAAAAGCCAGAAATTGATCTGAGAATGGGAATTCAAATGCTAAGGATATAAATTAAATATTGTAATAGTACATATGAGGCTCATGAAGATTCATCTATCATTAACATTGTCAGTAAAAAAAAAAAAAAAAATTCATAAAATCTTATCATTCTTATGTATTAAAAAAAGGTTTTAATAAAGAAATATTATTAAATGTTTTGCAAGTTTACTTCAAAGTTCTTTTCTTTTTAGCCTAATTCTCTTCCTGAAAAATTTAATATTTTTTTAGCGAATTTATTCAAAGATTATTTACAAGTTTAAAACAAATGGAAGTTATTTTTCTATTTTATGCAGAAGAGAAATAAGACTATTCTTGTGTTATTTTACCATTAAAGGTAGTTCTAAAAATAAATAAAAATGTTTTTATACATGTTTCTCTTACAAGTGAATGTCTTCTACCTGTGCTTTAGACTTAGATACGATGGTTCATTTATAAATAACAGTAGATTGCACAGCATCATGATTACCATTTTCAACCATTATTCTTTTTTTTTTTTTTTTGCAGAATAACAGTCTGTGTTAATCCAGTTTCTCTGATCTCTAACATCTCTTCTCGAAAACACACCAAAAAATCTTCTTATTTCATTCATCCACCTCACATGAGGTCTCTTTCAACTATCCATCTACTTCCATCACTTCTAACAATATATCCAATTTAGTTCCATTTCAATTTTTTAATTCTTTAAATGATATCAGTGATACCTGTTTATTCTCTCATTCATATACTTCATATCCCTTCTTGTTATTCCAAATATTCATCTCCAGTTTTCTGAATTGCTCTTCTATTAAGCATTCAAATTTAAGACATGTAAATAAAAATGGCTAAAACATATCTATTAAAAATCCTTCCTTTTCAAAAACATAGGCATATTTTCTTTAAATACTGTTGTTTCTATTGAACGCATATCATCCAAGTTTAATTTGATGATTGATTTTGTTCTTATGCTTTCATCCACATTAATAATCTGACCAAGGTATTAATTCTTGTTAATCTTTTTTTAATTTATAATTATCAATCTTTATTTTCTTCTTCTGAGAAAATTCACTAAACATTACTTCAGTCTTTTTAGCACTTATTTTCAATACTACTTTTTTATTTCATCTGATAACTCTTGCAATATTTCCTGAAAAAAGCATTATTTGCAAAACTCATTTAAATAATCTGCATTTACTTTTACTCCCATGTCTTCCCATTTTAATCCTCAAAATAATTCTTATAAAACTATTGTAAAAAGTTTTGGGAGATATGAAATCATCTTATTGTATATCTTTCTCAATGTTAATATCTCCTTAGTATGACCAGGCAATCTAATTATTATCATTTCATTTTTATAAATATTCTTCAGAGTATGATAATATCCCAAGTCTATATCTCGATGGTTCAATATTTTAATCACAATAGAAAAGCTTGTTGAATCAAATACTTTTTCATAATCTACAAATCTAAAGCAAAATATCACCTCATATTCATTGGTCCTTTCTGTAACTTATTACAATACTTGAATATGATCCATTGTGCTAAAACCATTTTTAAAACCAATTTGTCTTTTGGTTTATTAAAATCCAAAATTTATTATAGACAAAGTGTAATTATTTTGATAAAGATTTTGTATAGAACTGATAAAAGACTGATAGATCTGCAATTTCTAATATCTTCTTTATTGCTTTTCTTAAATATCAATATAATCATCTGCTACATCTTTATCATTAGACATTTGAGCATCAAACATCACATGATCACCATTCTACTGAAATGATAGTTTTGCCTCTGTGTAGACATTTGAGATATAACTTTGACAACAATTTTTTTATTTTTTCATCTGCTTCTTTAAAAACATCAATTATAATTCCATCAATCCCTTAAGTTTTTCCTCTTTTCCGAAATTTAATTACTTGTATCAGAATATTTTTCAATTCAGAAGACTTGATAACTGTAGAAGGTTTTTTTTTTGTTGTTATTTAATACTATATGATTCTTTAGAGAAGTCTTCCATATAACTCATAATGTCACTTTTTTTAGTAATAGTTTCATTTTTTTCCTTATTATAAAAATAATTTTCCTTCCAATATTAAAATATTGTTTTACAATTTTAAAACTTTTATTCTGTTCTATAGCTTTCCTTACCAATTCACAATTATATTTTCTTTATATAGTTTTTGACTCTTTTTCATATCATTTTACAAAATTCCAGATATTCTTCATTTCTGCTTAATGCATCATTTTATAAATGTTTCATATTCCTTTTTTTCTTCATACATTGTCTCAGTAGAAAATTTATTGTTACATTGTTGCTTTTTAGCACCAGCTATCCTTCTTACAGTTCTTAATCAGTTATCTTCTTGTTGATTTCATTCAAGTCTGAACCATCTTCAAAATCTACTAACATTTTAAAATGATTTGCAAATTCTATTTTAAATTCATTGGAATATTTCTGAAAATTATAAATATCAACTGTTAATGTTTTTCTTAACAATTTTTGTATCTCTAGTTTTGCATTAGCAAGTAATCTTATATTTCACTAATTAATAATCATTTCTTATGTTGGAGATATTAAGAACATTACAATCTTCAAATAAATAATTTCTATTAGTTAAAATATAATCCAATTTTTCTATACGTTCTTTTACATACTTCCATATTCTAAAAGAATTCACAATAGATATGTTTTCTTTTCTGTAAACTCCACAAATCTCTGTCCTCTCTCATTTTCATCCTTTAATCATTTACTAATTTTAGTATTAAAGTAGTTCCCACAACAATTTAAAAATGTTATTGGGTTTTCCCAGAAGCATTTTATAATACAAGATATAAAATTCTTCTGTTTCTTAATCACAAAGAGAACTTGTTGATAAATAAACCTGAAATTAATTGCAATTGGTATCTTTTATTAATTTGAATAACTAACCTTGCCACTATGTTTGATATACCTTCTTTACAATTAATCCTACTCTACTTGTACTTCCAATAATTGTGCCTTTGTAGCAAAGTATATGTCCATTTTTAAAATCAACTTTTTACTTTTCTTTTAACTTCACAAAATCCAACAATATCTTATTAACAGTTCTTCCAATTATATAATCTTCCTATACTTGAAACTGATCTGTAATTATAAATGCCTAAATAAAATATCATCATGAAATAGCAACCAAAGTTCACAATCAAAGGATTCTTAGCACTCTCTATTTTGGCTGGCAATTTTACAGCCTCCACAGAATAAAGGCTATAATTTAGTTTTATCTGTCATGATAGCAAATGAATCTAAAAATTAGAAAAATACATTAACATACATGTTCATTCTATCTTCAAGAAAACTCTAGCAATATCTCAGTTTTAAAAATTATCAAGTAACTGATAAGAAAAATGATAGTCCTTCTTGACTTTAAACTCAGAGAAATAAAAAGCCGATAAACTCATCATGAAAACTGATATGTATTGATGAGCTGTCAATATATGTTTATTTACTATAAGAATAATCATATAGTAATAACTGCAAGACAAGCACATATGGAATGGATATTAGAAATTTGTCCTGCTTATTCCTTTAAGACTTCAAAGAGGAATCAAGGAGTCTCCTTTCAGTTAACAACAAACTTGTTACCACAGTCTTTGAATAGTGCATATGTTTATATCTTTATTCATAGAATGTGCTTTCACAGATTATCATAGCCAAATTGGCCTCTCATATAGATTATTAGTTTGACACAACCAAGTTAACAGACATACAATTCAGCCCAACTTCCACAATCTTCAAATTTCAGGTATATATAGCAAGCAATATCTGCAACATAAATATTAAGCTAATGAGACATTGCAAAAAAAGCCATCCAACTATACTTCTCTGGGAGCTCAAACAAAGAAACCAGCAGCAACTGTCAGTTAATAATATTCTATTTACTTAAACTGACCCCTCTATTTACAATAGATATTATGGAATGTACAAAAAAAATTATAAACAGGAAGATTAACAGTAACTTTTTCTTCGTAATTATTAATAATAAAAAAAAAGGCAAAATTATAACTGTACTAACATTGTTGTTGTTTTTTTAAATTTATATTCATTAAAACCAAACATAGGTTTTTAATTAAAAATTCTTTCTTAATCTTTTTAAGAAAAACATATTGGAATTAATTTTGTACATTATAATAAACATCTTTCCTTTCACAAAATTTTTTTTTTAATTTTGTCAAAATCAGGAAATAAATCATATAAAATATTTTTATCAAATAGAGACTTTTTTATATTTAATTTTAGATAATTTGGTATTCAAAAGTATCAAGCAATATTATTACTTAATTAATCAATATTTAAGCCATTTAAGATTTTATTGTAAATATAGATGTAAATTTTACCTGCGTTCATTTCTATTTTTCCTTTAAATTTTAAATACATAAGCACACATTCTCTGTGACACGAGACTAATTTATCTCAATATGCATCTGGTAATCAATAACTCCAGTTTACACTAGATGGCAGTAAAGTGGAGAATTGTTTTGGTGATATTTTTTATGTTCCTAACCAGGAGAATGATTGTGGTTTGTGAAGATTGTAATTGTTCAAGCAGGTTGACTTGAGTTCAAGACCTTAGGCTGAATTGAATGCCTAGTTTTAAACATAATAAGTAATGAGAAGTTAAAGATGATTGATGAACACATATGTGGATTCCCAGGCCTCATTAATAAAGGCAGAAGTAAGAAACTAGTCTGATAATGGGAGTTAAAATACTAAAGATAGGAATTATCTATACATTTGATAATCACTATTTTAGGCTACACTAGATGACAGTAAAGTAAAGATTGCTTTTGTATAGACTAGTTTTTCATCAATAACCTCCATCAGTGAAGAGTCCCTTAATTACTCAAGCTTGCATTATGCAGAATGATTGCTGCTTCTAAAAAAAAAATTTTTAAAAATTGGATTTTTAAAATAAATTTTGATTATTAAAATAAAAACTGTTTCTATAGTGTCACTATTATCTTTTTTATGTAACAATAGATTGATTTTGTGGCAGCCCCCCACACCACCCAACATCAACAAAAACATCTAAGATCCATTGGTTAATTAGTGAATGTATAACAAATCCATTTTCTTCATATTTAAAATGTAGTTACAATAACTGGAGAAATGAAAATTACCTCTCACTTAGGCTAAGTTTAAAATTCTACTTTTTACATTCCATCAGCAATAGTCATTGACTATTCCTCCATCATTTTTGGCATAAAAATTCAATCTTTTTTATTAAAATATAATTTTCCTAAGACAAATAAAAATATTAACAATAAATCCATATCCATATGTAAGTATTTATGTAATTTCTTGACTTTCTTTTTATTTTCAATATGCTAAAATTAACTTTAGCATTAATTTTAAAGTAAATATGAATTAAGTAATTAAAATTATAAAAAACAATTGGTATATACCTGTTGTTCATATGACAGTAGTTTAATCAATCTTAGAAGTAAAAACCTTAAGTTATACCACTGTAAATTAAGTGAAACTGGAAAACGTAAAAATAAATTGGATAAAAACTTCACATGATCATAACAGAGATGTGCGTTGTCACAACTTAAAAAAAAAAAAAAACATACTATAAATATAACAAATTATTAAAAAAAAAACCTATATAATGCAGTTTAATTAAATTACTAGTAAAAATGATGTAAAAACAAATAAATAAATCATATTATTAAACTACCTGGAAATAAAGTAGAATAAATCACTGGCTAGAAGACTAGAATAAATATTATCGGTCATAATAGTTCTTAATAGACATATTTCCTAAAAAAAAGAAAAATATAATAATAGTAATAAAGATGATGATAATAATTAAAGAGTTGAAATATTATTTAATCAGATTACTACTTTTACTCTACATATAGTAAAAATAATAATAATAATAATAAAACTTATTTTTATACAAGATAATTTATTTATTTATTTATTTAATCAGAAAATCTGAAAGATGATCACAATATTATATTTCTTTAATTTGTTTGTTTCACATTTTTTTATAATTAAAATTGCAATAAAATTAAATTCATAGATAGTAAAAAAAAAAGAAGTAAAAAAGTTTCTAAAAGAACTTCACATACCATTGCTTGAAAATATTTTGCTGGCAATTTTGTTATAAAATTTGATAATCCATTGTACACAAAATCGTATAAGTTACAGTAGCTGTTTAAAATAAAACAATATAATTAAAAATTAATTCAAAGTTTAAAAAATATATTTTTATTGAAATAGATTATATATAAATATAGCCATTTACATAATTATAATGTAAGTGTTAACTATAAAAAATTAATAATTGTGTGTGCTAAATTTATCTTTCATATTTTAAAATAAAGTGAAATATATTCTCATAAATAAGATTAAAACTATTCTGATAAATGACAAGAGGAGTTTTCCTGAAACTGGTCCTATGAGCCTTATATGGCTATAGTTTAAAATTCAGAATTTGACTGTTATATTAACATCTTATATCTTAGCTAAATAATGAGTTAAGGGAGAAAACTTAAATGTACTCCTTCATAGTATTTTATTACAGAAATTTTTTTTTTTTTCTTTTTTAGTAAAAACTAAAAAAAAAAAAAACATATTTAACAAAAAAAAAAAATCTACATTTTATTTTACTTATTTTTTTAATAAGATACAAGAATATAATTTTATGTTAGTTTCTAAAAAACAAAGTATTCTAACTAAGCTTAATTAATTATTAAACATAAAACCTGCTGAGAATAAATCTGCCAAATTGGTAAAATGAAACAAATATATTTGTATTACAGCTATAGTAAAAAATAATTTACATTTCTCAAAATGAGATAATAAATTTTGGCAGTAATAATTTCCTTAACTTTTAAACAAGACTATGCCAACTCCAACACTGAAATGTAATAAATAGATACTAAATGCTATTGCCAATGGATTACCAGACCAATTGTTAACATAATGGTTTTCTTCAATGGGATATACAGTTTAGCATTACGTTTATTTAAAACAACTACCTTTTATCATATTATGCTAATTAATTAAATAGTTTAAAATTGTTACGCACTTTAAGCCCAAATTAACTTTCTATTCAGGTACAAAGCCATTGAAAAATGATCAATATCAAAAACTGTTTTGGAAATCTGTTTGGTTCTGCTATTTGATATTCATGCCATTTGACATCCATTGACTATTCATGCTGACAAAGAAAAATTTGGAATGAAAATTTTTAAAAAAAAAATAGTACTAAAAGATCCATTGAGAATATTTAAATTAAATCTTTTTTGATGTAAGCATAATTAAAAATAAATGCTATTTCAAGACTTGTAACTTTTTTCTCTCTTTCTTTGCTAACAATAAAATAATAAAAAGTTTTGCCCTCTTTTAGATAATGTTTTGAAGATTTTTATTATAATAGAATTTTTGTGCAATGAATTATTATAAAACACAAAATATTAAAATTAATATTACCAGTATAAGAAAAGTGATAGTTAATAAAAAAAAAGATTTGGTTTTATATAAAATGGGAAAACATTTAATATCATTTATATCTGATAATTTCATAATATACACAATAAATTTAATACTAAATAAAATTTTATATAGATAATGTTATTTAACAAAAATTAATTTTCTATAGATTAAAGTTCATTTAGATAATAAAAATATACTTAAAAAAAAAAAAATTAATGATTAGAATAACATTTCATTTGAATCTTTTGAACCATAAACAAATTAGATTAGAATATCACTTTTTAAGAAAAAAATTTTTTAATAATACATATAATATCAGAATTTAAAATTTTGATTAATGTATTAACTAACCAATTCCGATATAAACATTCATAAAAACATTTTTTATTTATTTTGAAAGTTTAAACTATGTGTACTAATTACTACTGATTAATTAAACAATCCAATATTAGATCAAAGTACATATATTTTTTACTTTTCCTACTCTCACATCCTATAACAAAACCTCAATATATTGATATTTATTTATTAAGTAATTAATGATTTATTCTTTTAGTCATCATTTAAAGATTTATGTCTTACCCTATTTATATCTTATGAAAAGTTTGCTTCCAAAATAAATCTTATCAATACATCTATATTTGTTTTAAAACTATATAAATTTATTTTATAAAAATGTAAAATTTAATATAGAAAATAAGATAACTATATATAATACTTTTTATTATTTAACATTCCCAATTTCTTTAAAAATTTAGCATGCTATGAAATAAAAACAATTTTAGAAAAATAAAAACAAATATTAATATTTAATCAATCTCTAAATATTTTTAACACCAATCCAAATTTTTACTTAGATCTATATTTTAGATGAAAAATTAAATTATTCACAAATGATTACTAAATTCACTACTTCCTTTATTTTGCTATAATATTTTATGTAAATGCAATTCGTCCAGTTTACTTTCAACACTTTTTAGAACAAAAAACTTTTATTGTATACATGTCTACACAATCTTATGTTTTGATTATCTAGCAGTCTTCTTCAGAACCATTCTTATTTTAATTTCTTAAAACTTAAAAAAAAAAAAAAAGAAATTAAAATTAGTGGCTCTGAAGAAGATGGCAGGACAGTCAAAATGTAAGATTGTGTGTATATATATTGTACCCTTTTCAATAGGTCAGAAATAGCCAAGTACAATAGATTACTAAAAATTTTAAATTTTAGAGTATGTTCTTTTGATATGTTAATTATATTTTGTTAATAATATTATAGGGTATAATTTGAAGCTAAATAAAATACGTAGTATATAAAATTATAGTGAATCATTTAAGAATAGTTATGTAAAGCTTAAAATATGGTTGCATATGATTGCAAAAGCTGGCC
Source organism: Epiperipatus broadwayi (assembly GCA_028023455.1). Classification (NCBI taxonomy): domain Eukaryota; kingdom Metazoa; phylum Onychophora; class Udeonychophora; order Euonychophora; family Peripatidae; genus Epiperipatus; species Epiperipatus broadwayi. The sequence goes on from JAQFVV010000115.1 coordinate 107,184, forward strand.
ATATTAAATAATATAGCTATAAATAGTTAAAAGTATATTTAAATGTTAAATTTTAATGGTTTAAACTTGTATTTAATAAATGCTATATTTAAGATCATGAATTATATTTGATAATTAATTAATATGGTATATTTTAAAAGTAATTTTGTGATAGTAAAATTGTATTTAATTCTATATTTTAAATTATTTTCCAAATTTTTATAATTATTTTATATAATATAATAAAGTGTTGCAATTTTATTATTTTACACCGAGAAATAGATTAAAAATCGTCTGCCTTAATTTTATATTGATCACGTGACTTTTAATAAATGGTTAAACACACACACGCTTGTTTGAATAAATAACAAAGTTTGAAATATTTAAAAGTTGTATCATAGGATTGAATAGAATTATTTACTTATCATAAAAGCTCATAGCAAATATTCAGTTAACTGTCGGTATTGCATGTTTAAACAATGCAGTAAAGACGAATACAGATATAATAAAAATTAAATATTTTGTTTAAATAAAACTAGATAAATTGAATATTAAGAGTGGGATAAATATTAAATTATATTTTAAAAGTTATTTTAAATGTTTAAATAATTTTGATAAAGTAATAATTGATGTAAAAGTTATATTTTAAATAATATTTTTAAGTTTTATTACATCATAATTTTTATTTTTAAAATTGAATTTTGTAAAACTGAATTATATGTAAATTTGATCTCAAACTAAAAGTGAGAATCAACCAATCAAATGACGTTTTTTCTGGAGTATAAAATACCACTGCACGGGGGTGGTAGAGGTCAGATTAAAATAGATCAGAAGATATAAAGGTGATATTAAATTAAAATTTTTTTTTATTTAGTCAATTTTGTACTCTCATACAATTTTATTTGCAAAGCTAATTGATATTTTAAAAAGTATTTACAAAAGAGAGTTAAACTATAATATATTTAGTAACTTCATTAAAAATGTTTTGCTAATGTTTTAAAGTTTCTTTGCCGGTGGTATTTTATCAAAGTCTAACTTAGAATGTCGCGATAATAAATGGATATGTCAAGAAGTAAAGTATATTCAGTTTATAATATTTTAAAAATGTACATAATATTTGTTGATACAGTTTCATTAATAATGAACAGGAGGATTGTTCTGATGAATAAAATAGTAATGTGGACTGGACATTGTATAAGAAGCCCAGATAGAAAGATATTTTACCGTCTAAAGGTAAAGATGCATTATTTTTATATGGAAGATAAACTTGTCTAAAATTAAGTAATAATAAGACAATTGTAGTTTATGGTAATTGATAAAATTTTATGTTAAAAGAGTAAAATGTTATTCTTTCTGAAGGAAACATTTTTAAAGTATATTTGCTAAAGCATTTGATATATAAAACTTACGGTCTTAAAAGGGTTAAACGCATTTTAGAACTGATGAGAAAAGTAGTACTAAATAAAAAACTTATGGGAGAAATGAATACATAAATAAATAAAAGGATGGAGCCATAGAAATAAAGATTGCGCAATAAGTTTATCCGAATATTTTTTAGTTAAGTCGAAGGATGCATAACCTAACCAACATAGGAATATTCCAGAACAGAATTTTCAAATTATTATTTTGAATAGTGTATTTTATTATGATTCCAATAATTATCTTTCTAGTTTATAGAATCGATAAACTATTTATCTATAAACTTTGCTAAACGGATTGATAATTATTTTTGTTTAATTTCAAGATTCAAAAAGACGTCGTCCGTATTATTTCTTTTACTATGTATTTTTTTTTAATCGCTCACCACCGCCCGACCGACAAATTGTCTTGTTCGTCGTCATAGCAACGGGGGAAGGTAAAAAATGCTCTTGAAGAAATAAAGCGTTTTGAAGAGAACATTTTTAAAAAAAAAAAACTTTTGAAAAAGAAAAACTTTGACAAAGAAAATGTGAACCTAGGAAAAATATACGTTTCATCTGAAGTTTACGTAAATATGTTTTTTGATTTATTTATTATTTATTTTAAAATGTAAATTTTTGATTAATAAGTATAGGAACATGAATATTAATTATTTATGGTATGGAATCCTATAGTATAATATTTAATAACTTAATTTAGAATATTTTAAATAGAAACATGAATGTGTATTTTATGTATAAGATGTTATATTTAGTTGGAAAAAAGAAGACTGCAAAAGTGATACAGATGATTTAATGTCACTTGGTAACAATTAATGAATTATTGATATTTATTATTTTTTTCTTTTATAGATTGCTTATGTAACAATGTATGATATATGAATGTTAAATATGCATTATACAACATATTTTAAAACATTGCGAGATCAAGAGTTATTTTGGAATATGCATGCTATGATTTTATAATGATAATATAACCCAACATGATAATAAATATTTATATGATTTTTTTTTAAAAGAACTTTCATATTTCTGGATGATCAAAATATTATGTGTTTAGTTTAGAATACTAAAGTAAAATAAACTTTTCTTATGGTTTAGTAAGATTGCTCTAATTACAGTTGAATCTTATTTATTATTTGAATATGCAAGCTAGTAAATTTGTCGATGTAAAAACCTGGTAGATCTTTAGAAAAAAAAATAGGATAGTGACCTGGTATTAGTAATATGATAAACATGAATCCAGGAGATTATTAAGTTAGGATATTTGGGATATGAATAGTATTTCATAATATTTGTAAAAGTGCAATGCAGTTAACATAGCCCTGCAATTGTATGCTTATTTTGGACAGTGTTTATTTTCTTGGAGCATTGATGATCAATAAAGCTGAATGAATAGTTTGACATCATTTATAGTATTTGAGGATATTAGACAAGAAAAGGTCTTCCCTCTGGTTTTTTATAATTACACTGTGCCATGATGTATATTTCGGTATGAGTTATGTGTTATAGTCTAGTTTTTCTTTCCCATCCTATAAATCTATTCGCTATCTATTTTCAAAAAGTAGCTACATCGTACAGTATAGTATGTTTAAAAGAAAATAATAGATGATTTTTAGAGTTAAAGATATGCAATTGTTTGGAATGAGATGAGTTCATTTGTTTGTATGAAGAAATAGAATTTGTATGAATTGAAATTGGAAATCCAATGGACTTCAAATGAAGGAATCATAAAATATATAAAGTTATTTATTTTTGGAAAATAAATATAAGATCTTAAGAACAAAATATGTAAAGCAAAGTTGTTGTTTTTTTTTAAATATTAAATAATATTAAAGTATTTATTTCAATTTTAAAAAAGAGTACTGCATATTTTTAATATAATTCTATAAAGTAAAAACGATCTACACAATAAGTTAGGTACAATTTATATTTATTCAATAATAGAAAATGTATTAGTAATTATAGTTCTATAGTAGTATAATATTGTTATGATGGAATGTATTATAGTTTATAAATCCAGTGTAGTGAACAATAGTATCCATAATTTTGGAAATAAATTATCAATAGATATTTTACATAATATCGATAATATTGCTAAAGTGAAATTGTGTAGTAAAAAGAGGATATCCATGTTTTCGATTGGTATTATTTTATGTTTATCCGTATTATGTTTTCTATAAAAAAATTTTAAAAAAAACATACTGAATAAATAATGGCTAAAGGATCTAAAATATATTTTGAGTAAGCATTAAATAAGTACAAATTTTTTATATAAGATTGATCAAACAGGAATTAATAATATTTTATCATTTTTTTTATTTTTTTTATTTAAGTCAGAGTAAAGACTTAACGAGGTTCCAATATCAAAGAATGCATAATGTTACCAATCTTTCAGATGTGTAAAATGTACATATTGTAAATAAATTGTTATGTTGTTAATGTTATAATAAACTTTATTAAAATTTTGTTTTCCTCAAAATTTGTGTGTTGGTTTGTTAATTTTTTCCATCTTCATGAAGTTGAACACAGAGTTAATAAAAGTAAACTCAATATTTTTGCACAGAAACAAATAAAGAATTATTTTAAGAATTGGATTATTTATTAAGTAATCACATTTACATTATCTTATGGTCATAAGTTAGTTATCATAATAATACATTGGATTATATGCTATCAATTGCCACACTTTTATTTGTCAGATTATCAAATGTTACCACGTATTTATTATATTATTACATGAAGATAAAAGATTATATTAAATTATTTTATTGTTTTATTATGGTAATAAAATTATAGTATAAGAAAGGATATACAGAGTTAGTTATACAATGAAGAATATTACTATTACTTTATTATTATTAGTTTAGTGTAGTAGATTATGACATAAAATCCCTTTTCATATTTTACTATCATAATTTTAATTAACTTAAAGTAAATTTCATGAACCTGAGATTTTATTGAGCTAGATTATTATAAATAGAAGATTAAGATTTAATTATCAGTTTAATCTTAATGAGTAAGAATTATTTAAAGTCGTAAGAATACTATAAGTTTATTTATTTGAAATAGTGATAGGGGGGATAGTGTTCTTATGCCATTGAGGTAATATCTTGTAGGATGTTGGTTCAATGTAATCTATCTTGTCACCTGTGTTTTCACTTCCAAGTCTCATGAAAGTATTAAATATTTATTCATTTTATTTTTATAAAATGAACCTTATTGGTATTTTAAATTTGAGCTAGTGAAATATTTAATTTTAATGCTGAATATTTTGTTTATTAATTATTAACTGAGCTAGAACCCATTTTACTTTACATCATATACAACCTGGAAGTGAGAATGAAGCATGGCATGGGTAGAATATATATATAATAATTTTTTTTGATTACACTATGTTCTTTGGAATCGGATTAAATACACAAAATATTTAATAATTAATAATTCATTGTTATTAAAATAATCATTAAATGAATAAATTTATTAATCAATTACCTCAGAGACCTGCCGTCATATATTGGAATAAAAACTGGAAGTGAAATGCCAATAAAACCTAGAGTATACATAAAAGAAATGAGTGAGAATAAACAAATTAATCACAAACTTATGAAATTAAATATACTCATCAAAATAGTCCTTAATCTTAGGAATTTAAGAAAGAATAAATAGAAGAAAGGATTAATCTATCAGTACATAAGTTAAAAGAATTTTATGAATAAACTAATTACAAAGTAATAAATTTGTAATTTGATAAAATAAAATAAAAACAAATACAGAAAAAGAAATGGCAGATATATAGCTAGGAGAAGAAAGTAAGTATTTAAATAAATAATAGATGTGGTAAATGAATAATCTTATGAAAACAGAACAAGTGTATAAATAAAAAGATCAATTATACAGAACAGCAAAAAATATATAAAAGCAATATAATATAGATAAAACCATCAAAACATCACATGATCACCATTTCATATGGCTGTTAATAACAGTAGCAAACTCTCCATATAATAGTGCCACCAAGTGCAGCCTTCATAATCAATAGATGCAACAAGTTTTGTGCATAAAATCTCTATCTAGTGCCTATTCATTCAATAACTCCGGTCTAGTTTCTAGCTCGTAGCTTTCATCAGTGAAGAGCCTTGGATTGAAAATATTACAAATAAGCTTAAAATGAAAACATTATTATGTTTTCATCTTGGGCTTCTAGCTTTATAGTTAACCAAATAAATAATGAATGGTTGCTAAAGGGTTGCATTAGATCCTAAGATCTATGTGCAGTGCTCTCAAATCTAAGGCTCCTCACTGATGAAAGTCACAAGCTAGAAACTAGTCTGGGAATATTGGATGAATAGGCACTAGATAGGGATTTTATGCATAAACCTTGCATCCATTGATTATGAAGGCTTGCACTTGGATGCATTACTGTATGGAGAGTTTGCCACTGTTAATAATATAAATATTTTCATGTAAAAGATAAATATATAAGAAATACTAATAATCAATGAAAAATAAATAAATATTAAAAAAGAAGTATGTATTTATCTCAAGTTTAAATTATTTATCACAACATTTCTAAATAAGAGTGACTAATATATATATATATATATACACGCATAGACTATAATAAAAAAAAAGATAAAATTCATGTTTAGCATAAATTAATGATAACATTGTTTGATTATGCACATGCATAAGCGAGTTTTACATATTCTTATATGTTAAGTTGGTTGGAGATAAAGTAATATCCAAAGTATTCTCTGTTGCTTTTTCTCTCTCAATGAGACATTTTTTTTAAAGAACATTTAGCTCTTGGCAGTTAATCTACTCAGAACATAAAAAAATACACAATTTGTTCTTCATAATATTAATAAATATCATGTTTCATAATGATGATAGCACCATTTGCTAAGTAAATCCAAAGAGTGCATCAGTGAATTAGAATAACAGTGAGAATAGAGAATCATTGCATAAAAGATATCTTGTGTGAGAATATATGATATTAAATTTATCTATATTGTGAAAATCCTTAGAATGACTTCATATTACAATGACTACAACATCAGCTCACTATATCTGTGTCCTAGCATTCAAATTTGAGATAAGCTTGGTTAAGTAACTGAAGATTTTTCAGTCTAACTTTAAAGTTGGTCAATAACAAACCAGCTTGCAATATTGGTTAGTAAATAAATAACTATCTATTTCTAGTTGGAAAATAAAGATCTTAGAATAATTGAAGATGGTCAGATGAGCATTGCTGCACTCAGAACAGGTGATAATCCCATGGTTAATTTTATAAATATTTAAAACAAAAAGCTACAAGAGGTGTTATATGTGCTGTTATAAAAAAAAATTTCAAAAGAAGTGTTTGAGTTTTACAATGGGATATACTTAACATTAATGCAATATTATAATACATTGTAACAAACAAAATAGTATTTTAAAATTAAGATTATAAATTTGCTTAATATTTACAAAAAAAATTTTTTTTCTTAAAATCAACTTACAATTTTCTAAAGTCTCAAAAAGTACATCGAAAAAAGGACACTCTATTATATTTTCACAATTAAGCCATTTCAACCAAATATCATCTAAATTCAACAAATAAATGAATAAACAAAATATTATTACCACTTAAATAAAATATTGATCTAATGCATTTTTTTAAAAAACTATATACAATTGTATAAAATATTAATATATTTACATACTATAGTTTTTAAATAATAAAATTATAAATTATAGATATTAAATTCCATATCCTTGATCAATCTTTTTCAAAGATTTACACAATGCATGCAACTAAAGATTTTTCTAAGTAAGGATGCTTGATAGGCCTTATAATTTATATATTATTATTTAATATTCAAATATAAGTATTTTATCTATGTTAAATTTAATGTAATTATAAGAGACTTGAATTCAGAATTCCAAGCTCCCTGCAGTTGCACTCCATCCTATACAACTGATACACATGATCACATACATGTGGAAAAGATAAATGATCTCCATTATATGCATTTCATGCTGAACCAGCACTCATCAGTTGGTCCTGATTACCACATCGCACACATATACACAATCAGTGCTCAGTTTACGGTAAAATAGCAAATCTTGAAACTTTAATGGACAAAGCTTCAACTTTCTCCATCCTCCAACTCTTCAGCTATCCATATTATTGAAAATCCAATGATGAACATTCAAAGCCCTTATTGATGCCAATATGAAGGGACATATTAAGGTCCTACATGTAAGGGTCAGAATGACTTAAAGTCAACATGGGTATGACAATAATATTGGCATCAACAAGGGTTTTGAGCATTCCATCCTTGGACTTTTGACGAAATCGAAGGCTGAAAAATTGGAGAGTGGAAAAGATTGAAGCTTGTTCATTAAAGCTTAATGATTTGCTATCTTAATATAAACTGAGCACTGATTAGATATATATGTGTGTGGGAGATGGTGTTCTGGACCAACTGATGAGTTTGGTTCAGCACAAAATACATATATTGGAGATCATTTATCTTTTTCACATATATGTGGGTGGACATGTGTATCAGTTGTATAAGATGAAGCGCATAGCTGTATAGAGCTTGAAAGTTTGAGTTCAAGTCCCTTATAACAAATGTATATTGTAGATGGTGCCCAATTCTGGCCATATCAAATAGTCCAAGCTTGTACATAAATAAAGTTATAATGAGGAAATAATATTTAATTTTCCCATACGCTTTTTTAATAATTAATAATGGATATTTAATTTATTTAAATATTTTCTTCATCAAGTGATAATATGAGTATTTTCAAACATTTTTTAAACATAATGTGAATATTTATAATGTGTTATCATTTAAAAAGTGATTGTAAAAAAGAGAGAAAATTATAAAATAATTTCCTTTGTTCTCTCTCTTCAATCATTTTAATTATCTACCAGTTTTAATTTTAATTTTAAAAAATGTACTAAGAGTAAAAAAAAATTCTCTTCAGTAAATTATTTAACAATTTTTAATTTTAACTTTTGAGAGATATAGTAGATAAAATTTTGTGTTTAGCAAGATTTTTAAAAGACAAAAGAGAAAAAATAATAAGGTTTAACATTTTGTTCCAATGTTGTTTTAATTAAGTTTTTTTTCATTTCTTTTTATCCTTCTCCAAAACAAAAGCCAAGGTTTATCAAATCAAGGGTAATTAAAGGATTATCTTATTTTTGGCATAGTAAAAAAAAAAAATAACTACACAGAAATTTTTTTCTTATGATTGAAATTTATTTTTTTTTATCTTTGACTTGTTTTGCAATTTTAATTTTGGAGAGAAATAACCTTTTGGTCAAAGTTAAATTATGTCAGGTGGGAGATAAGATTGTGATTGGATGGATGCAGGATTGTTCTAAAAAAATAGATAAGGAAGTGAATAAATAAGTAGCTGTGTCTTGTGAAGAAAAAGTGTTTTGGATTAAGCTGTTGAAGAAGACAGTAGAGTTACTCTTGACTCAACTACTGAAGAAGACAGTAGCCATTTTTCTTAATCTAGCTGTTGAAAAAAACAGTAATTCCTGATTCAGCTGCTGAAGAAAACAGTACCAAAAGTTCAGCTGTGGAGAGCACACTACAAATTAAAAAAAATACTTTTCAAAATGGAGTAAAATAAAACCATGTGTAAAGTTTTAGCAAGAAGCTGAACATCATCAAGTCTCCATAAACTGCTCACAAAAGAAAATGTAGAATACCCCCAAAATGATCTGCAATAAGTCTTAACTCCATCCAAGAATGTGTCTGTGTCTATATGTTAGACTGACTTGAAAAATTATTAGAAAAAAAAGATAAATTATCTATGTACATTAACCTGAAATAAAGAAGCTTTTAAAAGGAAAATCTACATGGAAAAACTGTAAATTACAACTGCCAAAGAACTCAAAAGAAAAACAAAACCAGGATAAAAGGTGTTTAATATGCACACTATATCTTCATTTATAGATAAAATAAATTTTATGTAAATAATAAATGGTCATATTGAATAATTTTTTTTAATTTAGCATTTTCTTTTGAAACAGCATTTTTTAATTCATTTGATTTACCTCCAAAATGATCAAAAGATTTTTAACTAATTTAAAATTTCCTTTTCTCTGATTGTTAAATTGTTTTCCAACTTTAGTTATTAAAAAGGTAATAACATAATGAAAGTAAAAGTTAATTAATTTAATGAATAAAAGTCAAAATGTTAAACATTTTTTTAATGAAATTATATATTTTTAAAATTTAGTATTTAAGTTTGAGTTATCATATTATCATATCAGTTTTTTATTTTTTTAATTATTAATCTCCTTAGTTTATTAAATTGTTTAAAAAATAAGTTTAATGTCTATTTCTCCAGATATCTATCTGTTCTATGAATAGGCAGTGCGAGTGATTTGATTCCATAATAGCAAAGTGTTTTAGAGATTTCTAATTTAGCCCAGTAAAATTATTTAGAGTAAACTATTATATTATTTCTTTCTCTTGTTCAGTTACAGTCCCTAGAGTCCTCTGATCTTCAGATAGCTCTAGAGAGTAATAATGGTTAACTTCTTTATGTATAGTGATTTGTTTGTGCTTGGACATCCAGATGATAACTCTGGATGGTGCAAAGATATCATGTTTAAAGTCCATTCACTGTGTTTTATATTTTTAGGAAAAATTAGTTTATAGTTGGTCTGTACACTAATGGTACCATATGACCAGAGCATTAATGACCAGCATGTATCTATCCCAGCACTATTTTTTATTATGAGTGATAGATTAGCACTTAAGCATAAGCATCCAGATGATTGTGTTATATTTTGCCTAAATTTGGCAGTGGCTTGATAATTAGTCTATTAATAATGTACTTTTTAAATCCAGTCAAAAGTTGACTGTTGATTGCTGATGATTGTTAATTTGATTATTCTCATGTGTAATGCAGGATAAGTTGGAGTTCATAACCTGTTATTGTTATAATGTTGAATATTGTTCTTGAAATGGTGATCTCAAGTTCCTTCCTTAAATATTTCTCTTTTTATATTTGTGATATTTGTGAATATAATGATTTTCCATGTTTCCATATTTATTCCCTCTCTTTTTGTATCATTACAATATATATCAAGAAGAGCATACACCTGCTTGCTTGAATTTCCTCATTTACTTCTACATTTGCATGGACCATTATGTAGCACTATAAAAACTTAAAACATCCAATTTGAAAATAACTACCAAAAATAATTAAATGTAATCAAGAAGTAATTAATTTAAAACTAAATCTACATAGTTATAAAAAGACATTATGAATCAACTTCAGAACATTCATAAATCAGTAATTTAATAAATTTTAATAATGTAAAATATACTTTATAATTTGAAAAATTTATATCTATAAACAATTATTTTATTGTAAGTATCACATCTAACAATAAAGAATGATTATTATCATCATCATCATCATCATGAACAACAACAACAACAACAACAATAACAATAACAACAATAATAATAATAAACAATAATAATAATAATAATAATAATAATAATAATAATAATAATAATAATAATAATAATAATAATAATAATAATAATAATAATAATAATAATAATAATAATAATAATAATAATAATAATAATAATAATAATAATAATAATAATAATAATAATAATAATAATAATAATAATAATAATAATAATAATAATAATAATAATAATAATAATAATAATAATAATAATAATAATAATAATAATAATAATAATAATAATAATAATAATAATAATAATAATAATAATAATAATAATAATAATAATAATAATAATAATAATAATAATAATAATAATAATAATAATAATAATAATAATAATAATAATAATAATAATAATAATAATAATAATAATAATAATAATAATAATAATAATAATAATAATAATAATAATAATAATAATAGCAGCGATTAAGCCAATGCACATGCGCTTTAAAGAGATTATATAAATGAATACTCAATTTTCCAGACACGAGATATAGTATTTTAGAAAGAATGAAATGAATCCACCCATTCTTTCTAACCCAAACGTTTATGTATGGGCAAATCTTAAGTGTGTGGAAATATTACTATTACATAAATAAACATAGCGCTATATAAAATAATACCTCCTCCTCCCCCTCCTCCTCCTCCCTCCTCCTCCTCATCATCATCATCATAATAATAATAATATTTATTATGAGATGCCATCAAAATAACTTTGAATTCTGCTAATCATATGAATGGTTTTTTATGAGAATTTATCACCTTGTTGTTCTTTGCAGATTGTTCAAAGACACATTCATTATTTTGATAATGTAGTTCCTTTACCTCTAATCATCACATGATTACTTTTTCCTATGCTTTCACAAGCTGTTAAAACAGAGGCAAAACTCTCCATACAGTATTGACACCCAGTGCAAGCCAGTCTTGCATCCATTGATAACTTTGATTTTCACTGGGTGTGCAATACCATCAAGTGGCCTGCAATGGCTAAGATAAACAGAACTGTTTTCTTAGCTGTAAGCCAGGCCATGAAACGGCATTTTTAGGTGTTCTTGGTTAAAGAGAACACCATCAAGCGGCCAAACCAAGATATGAAATTAGTACCATTAAAATTTATTTATTTATTTATTTTAAATTAATATTTTATAAAGATGTAAAACAGCAATTAAATATAAAAAGTAATTATAATTTTGAACATTACTATTAAAGAAAACAAAAATATGAGAATAAAGAATAAGGTCCAAACATACTCCTCCAGGAATTTGATTTAATTACATTTTTCTCAGCTGATCACCTTATTATTAGAAATTAAATATTAAAGAAAATGAAATATAGAAAAGAGTTTAAAAAAACTAATTGCATAAAAAAATCTAATTCAGTCTAAATTTTTCTTTTTCTAGAGGACAACTTATGATGATGATATAATATAGGTCATTTAAAAATTTAAAAATAAATAATTAAAACAATATAAAATAGTGAGTTAACATACAATAAAAAAAATTATGAATCAAAACTAAACTATGGTAATACTAATTATTAATAAATGATGCAGACAATAGAATTTGCATATACTTTTTTAAAAAATAGTTTTATATTTACATGAAAAGATTTTTAATAACAATCAACAAAACATTTCCTCCATCAATAGCAGAATAAAAATATTTGTTATATTTAAATGAAAATATGTATTGGATTTAATGAATAAAAGATGGAAAAATAAACATTGAATTGAAAAATTATGAATCAAAGCTGAATTATGATATTAATATTATGCAAACTTTGCAAATATTTTGAAAAAATGTTCTCCAGGAATAGCATGAAAAGTAATAAACTATATTCATTATATTTAAATCAAAATATTTATTAGCTTTAAAGTATAAAAAGAGAGAACAATAAAAATTCAACAAAACAGAAACAACTAAAAACTCAATAAAATGAAATTCTTACCTGCATAATTTGATAAATTACAAAGAACTGTTAACTGAATAATACACAATGAAGTAGAATTTTCTTCTGAAATATCTTAAAATTGAAAAAATATACATATATATATAATAAAAATACACAATACCATCAAAAATGGAAATAATGAATTTCAATATGCTGTTACTTCATATAAATTACAATAACAACAAAAAAAACAACAACATATAAAACAGCTAATATAAATATATATTAATCATACATAAAAAGCCTTTTTCAAATGTTAACAATCTATTATCATTTAAATTATCTATAAATAAATTTTCACCTGGTCTACAACTCTATTTATTTACAAATCAAAAATGCCTTGTTCGCAGAAAATAAACAAAAGTATCAAATCAAATTTTCATATTTATTTTAATGATATTAATATAATGTCAACTTATTTTTTAAAGTAAATCTACAAAAATTATAGAAAACAAAAGAGAATAATATAATAAGATATAACTTAACCAAATTACTTTAAAATAACATTTTGATTTTGATTTAAAACCCCTTTTGTGACAGATTTCATACTTTTATGATCAGCTAAATGATGATTACTTCTGAACTATGATTGAATTTAGGTAATAATGTTGTGCTATAGCAAATTGATAAATCAAACTTTAACACAAGATACTGATTTGTAGATTTTAAATTTACTAAAACTATAATATTAGAAACCAATTCTGAGAAATAAAATTGCTTTAAGTGCACAATCTATGAAGCAAGTCAAATCTATATATAAGCATATATTGCACATCAAAAAGAATTATTTCTTCTCATGTTAACTTCATGATAATCTAATTATTAAATAAGAATTGCTACGTTAAATCTATTAATAGGTTTACATACATAAAATGACTATGTGATAAATTTTGAGACATTTTAATACCAATATGAATATTTATTTTTTATCAGGTATAGCTGTTCTTATGTAATTAATTTATTTATTTTTGCAAAACAAAATGGGATTAAGATTTTTAAAAATTGTTTATCAATTAATTTAAAAAACAAGAAAGGGTTATCTTTATTTCGGAAGAAATGAATGTTGTTTAATAAAAAAAAAAAATTAGGATCTTTATCTCTGAAGAAAGGAAGTTTGTTTTTCAATAACTATATAAATAGATTTTTAAACAAAATTAATTGGTCAAGGCTTAATGCAGTAATTTCTGAGGTAGTCATGGTGATTGGATGAAAAATTAATACTAAAATTGTTTTATAAAAAATAATGAAATGTATGGGCAGTAAAATTTAGTAAAAATCCAAAACTGAGAAGATTCAGTAGTCAGCAGCTTATCTTGAAAGTTTGATAGTAGATTGATCTCACTTTAGTTTCTAGACAAAGAGAAATGATGTTTGCAAAGCAAATTGTTATGTAATTTACAATAACTATGTGCTAAGTTCTTGCTAAAAACTGATCATACTAATCTCACTAAAATATATGTAAAAGAAGAAAAATATCCAATATAAACTTTCAATTAGTCTTATGTATTGATCAATTGAAAATTATGGCTGTCACAACTTATGTTAACCTGAAATAAAAATAATTGTTAAACTGAAAACCAGGAACTGCAAAAAGGAAAAGAAAAGCTAAATGAAAGAAAAAATGAAATGAAAATAAGTGTTCTGTTCTATCGTGTCAACCGCTTGATGAAATTGAAGCTAAACAAAACACATAGATATAGCATTCCTGGGCCAGTGATTCTATAGCACTATTGACTTTATTTTTGGAATAGAAAATTAAATTATATTATAATTTTCATAAAATTAAAAAATTTTCAAACAAAAATATAAAAATGTAAGATGACTTTTTGGGATAGTAATTAATCAGAGACTGGCTTTTTTTAGTATGTGCATCAATAAAAAATTAAGTTACTTTTGAATAGCAAATAATAGTACATTAGAGAATTTTTTGGAAAGTAATTAATCAGAGACTGGCTTTTTGGGGTTTGTGTGTGTGTGGATATAAAAAGTTACGTTCCTTTTTTAATAGAAAATAAAAGTAAATTTTAGCCTTTTTGGAACCTTAATTAATCTGACACTGTTTTTTAAAATCAAAGTCAATTATATTACAACTTCCACAAAATTTTACAATGAAAGCTGACTTTGACCTATTTGGGACAGTAGTGAATCAGAGAGCGGCATTTTTGTGTGTGTGTGTATCCATAAAAAGTTACATTATTTTTTAGTAACAAATAATAGTAAATATAGCAGAGACTTATTTAAACAGTAATTAATCAGAGACAGGCTTCATTGGGTGTGTGTGTGTGGATTGGAAAAGTTATAATACTTTTTGTAAGAAAAAATAAAAGTATATGTAACCCTTTTTTGGACAGTAATTAATCAGGCACTGCATTTTGGGAGGATAAAAGAAATTAGATTGCAATTAACCCACTAAACTTAATAATTATAACAAACAATTAAAATGAAAGCCGAATCCAGTGTCTGGCAATTGCCAATTTTCAGAGTTCGAAGCAGCCATCTTCCTTGTCTCTGTCAATTTCTTGTAGATAAGTTACTTTCATCAGAATCTTTGAAATAATGCTGTGCAGTACCTAAATTTCAATTTCTGGGGGTTACACTGTCCTGATGGAACAGTGCCGACAATGTTAAAACTGTTAGAAGGTACCAGTAAATTAATTCACATAAAAAAACAAGTTGGACCTGAAAAGTTCAATTGGTAGTCGTCGATGAGCCACCATATCCCACTGGATAAAACACATAAAAATGCCGTTTCCGCGGCCAATACGTTCGAACCCGCATTTTCTATAATACAACTTTTTTGTTGTGCTACAGATTGCAGGCCGCTATGTTGCGTTGCAGTACAGCATGTATGTCGCATGGCAGCAAATACATTTTCCAAATTCGCAGTTTATAAAATGGTTACGGCTTGGGGAGAGAGTGTGTTTTTTTTAATTGGATGGAAATGTTGTTTTCATTGGATTTTTTTTTATTTTAAAGTATTGAAATGTTCACATTTTGTAAAGTAATAATTAACAGACTTTTTACACCGTAGTGTATTGAAGTTTTAAGTAGTAAATGTTGATGAGATATATGTATAAAGTGAGTTGGAATTAGGTAACGCATCAAGTAATGTACTGTTCATAACATTCCACGAGACATTTTAAAATTGTACCGTGTGTATATTTTTGAAATAAAAAAGAGTGTTAACACAAAAATATTCAGTAAGAAAAGTACAATTGTACACTGTTTTTTTAAATGTCATAAAAAGCATTTATATATATATTTGTCATTGTTTAAAAAAGTTTTAGTTTCTTTCTTTTCTTCGACTACTGTTATACTTTGTTGAATATAGTTTACGTTTATTGTTATCATTTATTTTATAGATGTTAGTAAAAAAAAATATTTACAAAAATACAATTTTGATATTTTTTATTTTAACATTACAAACAACAGAATTCTAACCATAAACCTAACCCTAAAACTAATCCTAAAGCTAACCCTAAAACTAACCCTAAACCTAAAACTAACCCTAAACCTAACCGTAACAACTTTTACTTTTAGTTGTCATTGTATTTGAAATAAAAAAATAGCGGTAATATCTGTTTGTCTGTAAAAAGAAATAAAATTTAAAACAAAGACTAAAAAAGTAAAAAATAGTGATAACACAATAATATCTGTTTCTCTGTAGAAATAAAATGTAAAAGGAAGAGTAAGAAATTTTACTTTTTATTCCGATTATGAGTTTTTAAACAACAAAAAAAAAAGCCGTAACCCCAGTAAAAAAATCTCCGATAGAAAATTGATTTTTCTAATAAAAAGCAAACTAAAAAAGACGAATCAAATTGTAATTTGTTTATTTTATTTTACATTTATTATTATCATTTAATTTGTATACATTAATAAAAAATAATATTTAAAATTAAATAATATTTAAAAAAGACGATTTTCTTTTGTTTTTATTTTCGCATTACAAAAAACACATCAAAATGATTATAATTAACGGCCCGGGAATGATCATATTTTATAGTTTAAGCGTGAAAACTGCACCATCGAGTGGGATATGGTAGCTATTCGACGACAACCATTCAATTATTTAGACATATGCAGTCAACACACAACCTCACACGATACTGTAGTAAAAATAGACAACTCAGCATTACGATAAAGTACGTAACGGAAACAACTACAGCAGCCAATGAAGGCATTTTTCTGTGATTTTAGCACAGAAAAAAGCCACAGTGGTAGCCAGAAGCTGAGTAAATGGACTTTTTCTGTGTTTTATTGTAGAAAGAAGGCTATCTGCTTGGCTGCAGCCACGGAAATGGCATATTTCTAGCAATTTAGCTAGAAATAGCACCCTCAAACAGCTGACATGATAGAACAGAACACTACTGAAAATAATTATTAAATTGGAAACATGGAACTACAAAAAGAAAAGGATAAATGGATGAAATAATTATTGAAAAAGCTATAACAAAAAATACTGAAACAAAGAAATTAACCAAACTACATCCTGCTAGATATACCAGATGAGACACTCAACTAAATTCATGGTAAAATAAGGTATTGTAGGATATACTAATATATTTACAAATGTTACTTTATAAATAAAGTAATATTTTTAGTTGTTTTTGTTGAAAAGATTTTTTTACTTTTACTGGTTTAAAATTGTATGGGGATATCCTCATTTTCAAAACAAAAAGGGGAGAAAGTTTAAGATAATTTTCTTTATTGTGTGATATTTTTTAGGCTTTGATTATTATAAAGGAATGACTCATTTAGATTAAATATCAATTAAGAAAAATCATAATGGAATAATATTTATATGTGATATAGAGTATAAAAAATTTTGATATTGTATGGACAAGGTCGATTATATGACAACTGGATTTATCACATTATTTTTTTTCTATCTTCTTTAATAACTAACTTTATTAAATAATTTCTGAAATTATTTTGTTCTAATATCTTTATTCTTCTAGCTATCTTTTCTGTGTATTAGCCATGTGTATGACTGATTTCAGCATATAGTTGTGCTTTAAGGGATTTATAAGTTATCCCAGTGAACTTATTTAATAATAGAATAAATGTGTATTTTTTCCTTATTCACAGTCTCTAGGATTCCTGCCATCCCAAAGCTAGGCAAAAGATTATTTTCAATGGATGTCAACATCAGATGGTTCTTTGTGGAATTACTTGGATAGTGTTATGGTCATATAATTCATCTTTAAAAATATATATACTTTAAAAATTTGATAAAAATCCATGCTACCTGATGGGCTAGAAGATTGATAGTTATCAAAGCATTGTTATTATGATTATAACTGTAGATATTTTAGCATTAAAATAAGTATATGAACATAAATTTTTTATAATTATTTTATTATATTATAAACCAATACTAAATGATGACTAGATTAAGATTTTATATTATCTCTTTTAAATCTAGTCACAAAAAAATGTAACTCTACACAACTGAAATAAAAATTAAATATCAAATACTACCATAAAAAGAAGTCTAATTACTATACCATCTCTCTAATTTTAATGAATTTTCAAAATATTAATCTCAAATTAATTATTGTTATTATAACTTTAAATTCATATGCCAAAAAAAAAATAAAGCAATGCATGATTCTAGGAAAGATTAGTGGCAAAACTAATATGGAAATCTATTGGGCTTTGTAACTAATCTCAATTTTTTGCTATTTAATGAAATAAATAGGGAATACAATGATATAAAAGTTTCCAGTCTATGATAAACAGAAGTATTAAGATTCAATAATAATAATTTCATTAAAATCTAATAATGTGTTACACTTTATATACTAACTTCCATAATTATACATTAAATGTTGTAGGTACAGAACTTGGGCTGATAATGAGACCCACACAGTACAATGACAAGGTATAAGACTTAATTATAAATAATTAACATACGGTGTCCTATCAAGAATGTCTTTTCACAGTTTGCAAACTCAATGCAAAATGGTACTCTATATCTGTTGATCTTTAACTTCTCTTAATACTTAGATTTGATTTACTGGGCTGTAATCATTTCTATATCCAATTTGCTTTTTAATTGGCTCATGACAAAACTTTTCTATAGAAGATTTGTTGTGAACTTACTACATATTTTAGATTAAACCTTTACAATTCTAAAAGTTTTGAAATTTATAATATTTTCTTTTTTTAATTAATTGCATTCTTTCAGTCATCTATTCAATCCTTATCACTTAGGCATTCCATTTATAGATTTGTTAATAATTTCTCTACTTTTCCACCTTTTAAAATATGTATAATGATTTCATCATTTCCTGGAACTTTTCTGTTTCTGACAGATTTAATTGCACTTGTCATCTCATACATACAAGTATAAAAATATCAATAAATATAATTAAATTATACCAAGAAAATAAAATTAGAATTAATGGTTTTTCTAAATTAAAATATTAAAAACAACAAAAAATTCCATTTAAAAAAAATTATCCTTCAAGTAGATGAATAAAAATGTTGAGATATTGTTTTCTACAATTATGATGTTTGTTTTTTAAAAAATGTAATAGTCTATCGTCTACAATTTAAATTGTTTATATTATTAATTCAGTGAATAGTTGATTACTTTTATCATGACTCTTCAGCAATGATAGAAGTGATAATACATCTATAAGTGGCTGATATATCAGTTGCAAAAAAAAGACAAGGAATAAAATATTTACTATTTATTGGATGGAATAAAAACGTCAAAGAACTAGATAAGTTTTTCTTGAAAACATGTTATATTTATTTAACAAATCTTGAGTCAGTTCTGTCTTGCATTGGTGGTCGAGAGGTCAGCGTGACTGCCTTGCACTAGCAGGCAGTTGGCCGGGTTGCGGGTTCGCATCCCGGCCGATGCTATGACACTTAAAAAAAAATCTTGAATCAGTTCATTAAAGGATAAACAGAAAATAAATATAAGAGGCAATTCTTTTATAATTATTATAAAGTACAATAAAGGTCTCATCACAAAAAATAACTATTAAGCCACAATGATTGCTTATTAATTAAAAACTAGCAGACATTAACTTTGTTACCTTGCTCCTAATTATGAGGAACCAACTCATAGGCTAATGAATACATTCTATATAAATTATTTATAACCCTAGCCATTTTTTGCCCAAAGTCTTTTCAAAATAACATTCTACACCTGGATGGCCCATACAAAATCCCCAGATTCACTTTTGAATGTTAGGAAGTGAATCTCTCCTCAGGAAGATGTCTATCTTATTCTGCAAACAAAAAATAAATAATTATTGCTGAATAAATATAATAATTCTTTTTATATTAAGTTTCACATTTAATTACCCTCCCTCCTCCTATTTATTCTAGAGTTTTGAAAGACAGAAACACGAACAATAAATAATTTTACTGGAACTTTCTATTATATTTAAATTTTAATAACATTAAATAATACTAATAAAGCTTTTTAACAAAACTTTACACTGCAATATAGAATTATATATGTACACATTTATTTCTTGTATAATATATATATACTCAAACAACACACACATGTAAGCATAGCACACATTTATTGCTTGTACAATATATACATACACAACACCCATATATATATATATACACACACCTGGGTCTCATTTTATGCGGTAGACAGGTTCTGCAGAAAACCCGCATTAAAAAAATCACACAAAAATAGACTTAACTTATCTTGAAAAATGGGGAATAGGTTCTGTAATTTTCAGAAATCACATAAAAGTAAAGCAACGAGGAAAAATTACTTTAAAATTCGCATTAAAAAAATAAGAAAATAAAGTATGACTAAAAAAATTTCAAATATTTGAAAAAAATTAATACAAGACAAACTTTTTTTACTTTTTTTATTAACTACAGTATTTAATTTTACATTTTTTCATACATATTTTAATTATTACCGCTATTTGACAATATGCGTTCATTTGTGAACTGATAAGAAATCAGATTCGTCACAAGAGCAAGTACAACTAGCATCACTTTCAGTCTTGTGCTGTGTTAATCGTTTTCTGTGGACAATGTAATTGGTGATTAAACTTTGAGATGATGATTTTACTAATTGTTTATAAAGTTTGCGATATCCAGACATATAACTATTTAGCTCTCATTGGAATTTAAGAGGTTATTTACTTATCAGAAAATAATAAATTTGTCTTTTTTTTGTTTACTACTGAAATAAATTATATGTTCACATTTTGTTTCTATATCAAAAAAATGAGACGCAATCAAAACAAAAAGATTATACATTATCATTAGAAAGATTATTTTCAGTTTACAAAATCAATAAAATCTTCCTTATTTATTTTTAAAATCTAAAAGATTATTTATTTCTGTTATATCATTAAAAGTTTAAAATTTTTGAATATTTATTGTGATATGTTTATACATAAGTATAAATCTATTATTATTATTTACTCATTAGTATAATTAGGTTATGTACATAGAAGCTAAGATTCTAAATACAGCTTCCGGCCATGTTCACGTTACCTGCTAATATAACATTATATTTTTGAAAGGAAAAAAAGTATTTAAAGTCAAAATAAGTTATTAATAATTTAAATTTCTTAATATCTAATAAATATAGTGAAATATGAAAAATATTAAGAAGAAACATGAATCGCATAACTTTAAAATCGCATTAAAATAATCCGCATAAAATGAGACCCATGTATATACCCAAAGCAATCTCTCCCTCTCCTATGTGGAGAAACTACATTTAAGTAGTCTTTTAAATATTCTAGACCACTGTTTTCTTTTATTTTTATGAGCATGTCTCTTGGAAACGACATCTACTGGTCTTGCAGCATTGCCTTCTACTGCTTCACTTGTCTTTCTTGGGTCTTGTTTAGACCTTTGGCATTCCAATATTCCTTTTATATTGTCTGCTATGCTTATTTGTATTAAGTCATCATCTGGTTTCAAGCGAATAATTAACATATTTTTCCATTTTTGTTGCATTAGCCATTAATACTTCAATCATTTCTGTGGATGTATGATTTAATCTATTGTTTTAACCCAATTTTTTCATAAAATGTCTTTAAATACTATTTTATTGTTTCGAAAAAATGTCTTTTGTTTTGTAAGTTTTCTCAAAGTTTTCTTTCTTAGGAAGAAGCATACTTAGTTTAGATTTAAGATTTCTTCCGAATAGTAATTCAGAAGGGAATTTTCCTGTTACCATAGTTATTGCTGTAGCAACATATTAAGCAGTTTCATAAAAATTGTTTTAATTTTATTTCCGTGTTCTTTTTAAAATGCCTACAGCATTTTCTGCCAAACCATTTGATTCTGAATGGTAAGGCAGCATAAGAATATATTTAACTCCACATTCAGCTAAATATTTACTAAATATGCTGGAAGTAAAACCAGAGTCATTTGTCAGATATGATGGTTTCTGGTAAATCAAGATATGAGAAAATTTCTTGTAATTTCTTTAGTTTCTTCCGAGTCATATTTTTTTTTCAATTCTGTATTCTACTCCTCAAGAATATGTGTCTATGACAATTAGAAAAAATTGACTTTTAAAATATCTGACCTGGTCAATATGTATCAACTATCAAGTTGCAATTGACCATTTTATATAATTTTTCTCAGATAGTTTGTTACATTTTTAAATAAAATTTTCAATTTCATTATTATAATTCAGTCACCAGAAATAGCTTATCACTAATGCTTTAACTCTGATAATTTATAGATGGCCCCCATGTGGTAAATTTAAAACTTTCTTCCAGCCACTGGTATTACAACTCGGTCACTATTTAATATGCACCCCTTGCATATTGTGAGATTCGTTCTAGTACTCTAAAAGGATAATGCTAGATATTTTGACCATTTTGCAAGCCAATCCCAGCTCATTCATTTAATTAATTCCTGATGCCCCAAATCATTTTTAGACCAGTTCACAAGTAGCCCATTTAAATGAAGAATGTTTATATAGTTTATTTCAATTTCTAGTCTATTAGATTTTAGTTTCTCAATAATCTTCATGTTGAATTATGTCCCTTGTACATTTCAATTCATAGAAAAATTAAATACTGCCTAATGCTATAGTAGTATTTATAAATAAAATAGAAAATCATATAACATTACAATACCAGCCAAAAAAAAACAAAACTTTGCTAAAATTCTTCCACAACCATGATTTCATCTATTAATAAATAAATATTTTTAAGTGAATTTCAACAACATACCTATAACATATATATATATATGTAAAACAAAATATTCTTCCTATCATTCACTTCAAAAACCAACTTCCTTTAATATCAAATGATGTCTTCATGAGATTAACAGTCTCAGATTCAAGAAAATTTATTATCAGTTTCTTTACCCTTCTTTTTATTCACTTCTTTAATAAATGATAAATTCTGAATTGTCAAATAATATTTTGTGATCTGTATTTAGTTCATGAATATACAAAGCTGAGTTAAATGTCTATTTTTAATTCTATTCTTATGTACTTTAACTCTTTCATTAAGTCTTAATCTAGTTTGAATTATATAAATTTTGACAGCTGCAAGGAATCTTGATTTCCTATTAATTGACTATATTGAACTATTTGAAAATGAATTTCATCATCAGTTTTTTATTGGGCTGAAAATGGCCTGGAAGAAAGGTCTTGATTTAAATTCATTATTAAATACGTCAAAACAGTCAATTAATAGCAAATCTATTCCTGGTGAAGTGTATAAGATTCTTTGCAGTTGTAAAGTTTATATAGGTCAAAGTAGATTAAGACTTAATGAAAGAGTTAAAATTCATAAAAGTAGAGTTAAAAAGATATCGTAACTCCATTTTGTATATTCATGAACTAAATACAATCATAAAATATTATTTGACAATGCAGAGATTATCTTTCATAAAAAAAGTGAAATAAAAAAAAGAGTAAAAAAAATCTGATAAATTTTCTTATATCTGAGGCAATTAATCTCATGCAGACTTCCTTTGATGATAAAGAAAGTTGATTTTTGAAATGAATGAGAAGGCTATTTATATATATATGTTATATTATCTCATTAAATTTCTTGAAAAGGACTATCTGTTAATAGATGAAACCATGTTTGTGGAGGAATTTTAGTAAAAAAAATTTTTTTTTTTTTTTTGTGGCTAGTATTGAAATATTATATGATTTTCTATTTAATTTCAACTCGTACTTATACACAATTAAAAAATTTAGCTAGTGTAACATGTGCAGACTCAAATTTTCGGGAGTGAATCACAAAGTACATAATTCCCTAAGAATTGTTTATTTCCATTACCATGTATAATTTCAACCACATAAATATTGATAATTTTTTTTAATTCCAAAGATTGTAGCCAGTGCTTCTTTATCTAATTGGCTATAATTTGTTTTGGCAATAAATAGGAATCTAAATGCACATGCTATTGGCCTTTCTCCGCTATATACTAGATGATTTATTGCAGTCCTTACATCATAAAGAAAAACATTCATAGTAAGTATGACATCAAAATCGGTATTGTAATGGATGTTGAGAGATGTTTAGTTTCATTAAAATACTTTTTTGTAGCTTTCAGTCCTTGTCTAACATTTATTTTTCTGTAAAAATCATATAATGGACAAACTATTTTGGACTTACTTTTTAAAATAGTTTGAAAAAGTTTATTAAACCTAAAAAAAGCTTTTAGTTCTTTGATGTTCTGTGGTTTTGGAGCTTTTTGAACAACTCACACTTTCTGTGGATCAGATAATTTACTCTTTCTATTGATTATATGTCCAAGGAAATTTAGTTTTTGGGTATTCCAAATGCATTTATTTTCATTCAACTATACTCCAAATTTCTCTAATCTCCGTTAGAATTCATTTACATGTATGCTAATATCTCTGAATTTACAGTCATAAAAATATTAAAATATGGAATAATGCCATCAAATCCCTGGAATATAGTATCTATTTTTGCTTGAAAAATATTTGATGGTGTTATTATACCAAATGGTAAATAATTACAGTAAAATAAAACCACATATGTTATTTAGTTAATAACTTTGATGACCTTTCACTTATTGGAATCTGATGAAATACAACTTTTAAATCCAGTTGTGTTAAGTGTGACGATGCCTGTAACAATACAAGTATTTCCCTAGTATTTGATACTGGATGTGTACTTTTGTTTAAGTTTTTAAGTATAATGAATCGATAATCATCACAAATTTTCAATTCTCCATCTAGCTTTGAAATTTCTACTATACATATGGTCCAGTCAAACTCTTTTGCAGGTGTTAGTACTCTCTTCTAAAATAGTTCATTAAGAGCTTCTTTAATTTTCTCTTTCTGCAGAATAGTACCTTATGAGCTTAGCAAATAATGGATTTTGCCCCTTCCTTAAAATCAATTTCCAAGGTTTAATTTTCATTACTCACCCCATTCATTTTAAATAGACCTGCAAATCAACATTTAACTTCATGTTCAATATTAATTCTCTTAACTATGGTAACTTTAATACCTAATGTTGTAAGTCATTCACAGCTTATAATAGGACTGATTTTATCATGAATTAGATATAATGATAAGGATTTAGATTTGCTATTAGCTTTTACTTTAACTGACACTTTTCCGAGAATTTTCATTTTATTTTCATTTACATCATGTTTGTGAATAACAAATTTTAATGCAGGTAGCAATTTTGAAATTTTCTATTAATTTATTCCAGTCCTTATTGAATATTAATGATACACTCAAGATGCTGTCAATTTCCATAAAAATTCTTTTTCCAAAAATTTGAAAAGATGCATTAATTGCTCGCCAAAAATACATTTAGCTTTAGCTCTCAGTCAAGCTACTTGTTGTGAATTTTTATTTGATCTTGGATTTTTGACAAATATTTGCTATATTTCCTTTCAAGGTATAGTTTATATATTCTTTCTTTTTTTGTATACAATTAAGAGCTATATGTCCACTTTTTCCACAGTAAAAACATAAAATTCTTCTCTTACATGGCTTTGTTTTATTAAAATTGTCTTGCTCTTCAGTTTTTTTAGATAGCAGGTTTATTTCTGTCATTTAAGCTTATTTTTTGAAATTCTCTAGACTGCTCTAATACTATTTCATAAGATATACCACTTTTAACTGAATCTTTATATATCAGATCTATCTCTGATAACAATTGCTATCTCAATTGTTTGTCTAACATCACCATAAGAACTGTTCAAGAAATGGCTAGTTTATAAAATCATTATACACACAATTCTTTACTAGGTTTCTCATTGCTATGTCATATCTTGAGTTTGATTTCTATGCCTAAAATAAAGTTGAGCTATATGTCTACAAGATAAAGTATTGAAATATTCATCCAACTTAGAAATTATTTCTTTGTAAGAAAATTTTTCTGGCTTAACTGCTCCACATAACCCATTAATAATTTCAATAACTTTTAGGTTTCAAAATACAACAATGAATTTACCTAAACTTTCCTCAAGTTTATTTATAAGAAAAATACTTTTCTACATGTTGCATGAAAGGAAGTCAGCTCACCAGATCTTCTATGTCAAATTCTCTAATAATAGTTTGTGGTATTTTAAATTTAATATTGCTAGCTTTACTTCACTAAATTTAAATTTTTTGTGGTTCTTACAGAAATCACTTTAACTGTACACTTTTGTCAATTATAAGATTTAAATCCTGTCCAGGATAGCATCATGTTGCCATATCTCTTCTGCAATGATGGAAGTGATAATATATCTATATGTGGCTCAATACAACAGTTGCAAAAAAGGAAAACAATTAAATATTTATTATCTATTGGATGACATAAAAAAAATAAGGAATTTGATTAGGTGTTACTTGAAAACTTATTATAATATTTATTTAACATAAAGTGCAACAAAGATCTTAATACAAAAAATAACTATTAAGCCACAATTATATTAATTAAAAACTAGCAGTTGTATTAACTTCATTATCTTGCTTCTAATTATGATGAACAAACTCATAGGCTGAAAAATAAATTCATGAATTAATTATAACCCTGATTATTTTCTGCCCAAAGGCTTTGCGAAAGAATATTCTAGACCCAGGTGATCCATACAAAGTTCCTAGATTCATTTTTGAATGTCAGGAGGTGAATCTCTCCTCAAGTGTGACTTTCTCGTTTGCCATTAGGTGACTACTTTATTCTGCAAACAAAGGTCAATAATAATTACTAAATAAATGTGATAATTCTTTTTATATAACTAAGGAAAAAAGCAATTTACATTTAATTATCCCCCTCTACATATACTAGTGTTTTGGCAGATAGAAAGCAAACAATAAATATTTTATTGGAATTTTTCATCACAATTAAATTTTAACAATATTAATAAATTTTATGTCTATAGGTTTTTTTTTTTTTTTTTACAAAAGCTAACATTGTAATATAGAATTATATCTTGAACTGGGTGGGAGAAAATCGCTATGATTATTTAAATTAAAATCTAGATCTTAACTCTGGCTGCACTTTCACTGTTGCAGCAAATTGGTCCTTCAAGCTGAGAAATCTAATACCAAAGGTAAATGAGACCAAATGCACCTATAACCAGACCAAGGCTATTACCTGCAGCCACTCCTCCGCTGCTAAGTTCAAACTCCAAAAGTATTTTTATTTGTTTTAAGGTAAAACCTCAGGTGCCAGCTAATCATAAGTCATATAATCAGATGACAGGTATACAATTTAGCGCTTGATATATCCCAAGGTAGTTCGTTTATTTAATTGTGGGAAAACAAAAATTTAATATCCTTGCTAAATACTTATACTTAAATATAAATTACTTAGTAGTCATGCAGTTATAAAAAGACAACTGCCAAACAATAATTAAGCAAATAATCAATTTATTTAAACTAATTTCTAATTAAAACTTTTTATAATAAAACACCTTATAAAAAAATTATAAATTTATATATACACACACCCATCAGGATATATCATAATAAGAATTCAAGAAAAAACTTGAAGCTTTACACATATAAAAATATGTTATGTTAAAATTTAAATACACACACACAACATATTATGATATAACTTCATGTACTAATTTATGGAAGCAACTTTAAAGATTACTATGGCTATGCCTATTAGAGTTCATTAGAGTCTTTTATTTGAACACGATTCTGTCTTTAAATTGGAATAATAAAGTTGATAGTTACCCCACCAAATTTTTTTAATAAAGGGAACACCACCCCAACCCCCCACCCCCCAAACCCCCCACCCAAACAAACCACAAGGGAAAGGAGAGGGGAAGAGGGGAAACCCACCACCCCCCCACCAACCCCCACCCAAGGGGGAGCGGGTAAAAAAAAAAAAGAAGAAAAAGGAAAAGGGGAATAAAGAAAACAAAACCCCCACCCCCAACAAAAAGGGAGGGGGGGGGGGGGGGGAAAAAAGAAAAAAAACCAAAAAAAAGAAGGGGGGGGACCAGACCCAAACCCCAAAAAAATAAAAAATAGGGAGGGGAGAGAGAAAATTTTTTTTTTTTTTTATTTTAATCTTATTTTTTGTGTTTGAAGGAAAGGAAAGGGGGGGGGGGGGGGGGGGGGATCGGAACCCAACCCCAAGACGGAGGCCCCCCCCACCAAACCCCCCCCCCCCCAAGCCCCACAAACCACAAACAAGAGGGGGGGGTGGGGGAGGGGGGGGATAGGAAGGGGTTTTAAAAACCCCTCCCACATCCATTGAATTCTTTTTTTAACACAGGGGGGAAGACTGGAAGGAGAGTTTTGCTCTGTTTAAGATGATAGTTACCTAAGATTTTCGTGGATTGCACATTACACTTCTAGGGGCATGATTCATTGCTTTCTCCTGCTATGTTGATCACTAACCAGTTGGCCTTTCCTTTTCCTATTAATGGTTTTGCTGATTTCCCATATTTCAATGAAAGAGAGATTGTCCATATTTTCAGATCATGAAGTGAACATGACTTCAAGATGAAGGGTATTTGATGTTATGAAAGACTGGGATTGAAGGCTAGTCGCATACTTTGGTTGCTGTCTAGCCCTGCATACTGCTAACGCTGCAGAATTTTTGCCATCAACTCTTTTTTGAAAGCTCTTACACAGTAGCAATAATGAATACAACAATATTATGATGTTATAATAATCTTAATCTCAATAATAATAATTAATAAATGGATTTCTCGGTCTTTTTATACATTTCTTCATTATTGTTTTTTAATTATGTTTTAATCTACATTTTTGCTTAGATTAATCTAACATTCTGATAAGATACAGTCTTGAATCCTTTCCCTTTGTCTCTTCAATTAATGTAATTAGGGTTATTATTTCCTTTCTTTTATTTATCAGCCAAACAATCTTTAAGTGGATTTAAGTTTACAAGCTTTCTTCTCACATTTTAATTCAATTATCATTTTTACATTTCTTTTTTTCCTTTAAATTTATAAAAAAAGAGAGCTCTAGTTTTAACTTTTTACTTAGTTAATCCCCCCCCTCCTTTTCCTATTCGCTCTTTGACTATTAAAACTTATATTTTTTTCCTCTAAATAACAAGATGATGCAACGCTTTATTTTTGACTTTATTTTTTGGCGAGTTGTGTTTAAAAAATCTTTAAAACATTCTATAATTTATATTTCTAGCTTATTTAAAATTTAATTATTTTTTTGTAAAATTTAATTTGATCATTTACTAATAAATGATTTCACATATAATACAGAATTTATTTTCCAAAATTTCATTTTAAAACTCTTAAAACTAATCATATTTTTTTCTTAAAAATTATGAAACATGTAACGCTATTCACTAGCAGTACAATATGTATACATTTATTACTTGTATAATATATATACACAACACGCACATACATGTACATAGCACACATCTACTGCATGCAGAATATATATACACACAACACATATATATATTCACAGCAACTTTTCATCTGATGTAAATATCATGCTTGTAAATAACTATTAACCTTTTTATCTGTATTGTACATACATATATGTTTTCATTCCCACACACATATGTATTCTTTAATTAGAAAAAAAAAAAATTTCTTTTATATATATAGATATTTATATGTGCAAGTAATATATATATAGTTAATAGATGATAGATTGATACACTGTAATAATATTTAATATATTGATCTATTATGTTTTTTTTTTTTATTAAATAATGTGTTAAATTATTTAGCTTTAGTTTTTGTTAAAATAAAAGATTGAAAAGTGTAAAAGAAAGTGATCAAGATTAATAGATAAAAATGTGCACGTGTGAGTACATTTGTTTTAAATCTAAAACATTTTTACACTTATCTTTATTGCAAGCTTTTGTTGTTTTGTATTATCTAGATCTTAGATATCCAGAGAAAAGAAATGCTTTGATGAAATAAATATAATTAATAATCTTCTTATTAATCTTCTTATTAATGACTTGAGGATGATCAGCTTGTGAAACTTTGATCTTTATCTCAAGATAACAGGATTTGCAGGTGGCCTTTTGGTCAGAAATTCGAAATATAAAAATGAATGAAACAATATTTGGAGGTCAGTTTTTATTACTGTTAAAAGAAAAAGAGATGTAGTCATTGATATGCAGTTTTAAAGAGAAAAAAGCATTCAGTTTAATAATTTTAAGAAGGATCACTTAACAATATGTAGTTATGAAGGCAGAGATTCAGTTAATAATTTTAAGAAGTCATTAATATTGCTAAACACAGTAATTACTATTAAAAAGAGAGATGTGGTCATCAATATGCAATTTTTGAAGGATCAGTTAATAATTTTAATGAGATGAGCAGTTTTCTTTTTTTTTTTTTAAAAGCTTAGTATGAGCTATTGATTTTTTTTATTTCCTCATTGAAAATTAAAGAGGAAAAAATGACTCTTGTTTTAAAGTCAATATAGAAGAAGGTGTGCGTATATATAAGTAATTCACAGCAAGATTGATATAAAGAAATGGAACAAAATTGAATTTCTTTGACAAAGTTATTGAAAATTCTGTAGAAATGGTATTAATATATTTTTGTGCTGTGTACAATACAATGAATTTGCCGTGTTAAACTCACTGTTTCTGTTCCTTGAAATCCTGCAGTATGGGTTAAATCATTGGTCTATCTGTGGACTCATATACCAGTCTATAACAACCAAAGAAATGGCCAAATTCAAATGCAACCACAGATGCTATCTGAGAGGCTTCTTTTCTGTCTCCTGGCCTATTAAAGGATCCTCACTTTTGAATGGAGGGAGAGGGAGATGGAGAAGAGGGATGTATCAAAGCCATGTAATCAAGTTCTATTAATCTATAAATCAAATTTTTTTCTAAAGTTTTCTTTACATTTATTTAAAGTGTCTACAGTGATTTTTTCTTTGAGAATGATGAAACAAGCAAACTAACCAGTTCAGATTTATCAAGAAGTATCTACAATAACTCGTTTTAAAATGGTAGGATCAAGTAAGCCAAACAGTTCATATTTATCTAAAAGTATTTGTAATAACTTTTTTTACAATAGTGGAAACAAGCAAGTCAACCAATTCATATTTATCTCAAAGTATCTGCAACAACTCATTTTAAATGGCAGAAACCAGTCAAACCAATCAGTTGAAGCTATAAGTTAGTCAAGCAGTCTGAAAATTCAAACCTGGGACATTCATAAGAGGTGAAAATAATTGGGTAACTTTGAACATTAATTAACAAATCTTTTATTCTTACTTATTAAAAGTAAACTTTAATTTCTAAAGTCAAAGCATTTTATTCTTTTTCTTTTGATACAGAAAACATTAAGAGTTTGTTTATCGATTGTGTTACTCTCAACACTACCTCATGTTACACACACACAGTTTAAATTCATTAAACATAGTTTTTTTTTTATTATTTTGATTTTTTTTTATTTATTGTTATATAATGTAATACTAAAATGTTTTTTTAAATTGTTCTTTACTGATTGTGATAATTAAGCAACCTATCCAGATATGCTCTATAATGTTTTTTTATATATATATTATTTATTTTTGCATATTAAATTGTGGATATCATTTATTTTTTGTTGCTCAAGGTTGCAATAATAATTTTTTATATGTGATTTATGTATTAATCCATAATATAGGGGTATACATTTTAAACATATATGTTGACATATCACAGAGTGTGTGCGTGTATAACTGCTTATACAGACCCGTTAAAAGAATAGGTTATGCATAGTTAATTTAAATATAGTAAATTGAAGAGCAGGACTTAATATATGAATGAAAGTGAAAAAAAACACACACATTACATAAATGAAATTACCTTTATGATATGTAATAAGTAGGGAAAGTCTTAAGTAAGCATTCAATGAAATATTTTTTTTCTAGTGTCATTTTAAGCCAGCTTATTTTAAAATATCAAAAATGACAAACTTGTATATTAGGTTTATTTGGTTATGCGTATATAAAATTTTGTATTAATTCTATATTTAACTAATATAACAATAAAGTCAATTGTATAATTAGTAAATTTGATTTTAAAAAAAGAAAGAAGAATAGTATTAATAAATATAATTATATCTTATTTGGTTTATGAGTTATTATTAAAAATATTGTTGTATTTTTCTTGTCTTGATTCTATCATTTTAAATGATCATCATCACTCGCAAATGTTAAGCAAGTGTAGAATATTGATTTACATATAAGGATATTTAAGGATTACGCTTGACATATAACCAAATTTTTTAATGATTAGAGGTTAATAATAAAAAACTAAAATTATGTTGTGCTCAAGAGTTATGATCACCATCATCATTGATTAAATAATAATCATTAAATCCAATCTTAAAAAAATAATGAATAGGTTTAGTAAATAGGGGTTTATAGAAAGTTGAATATCATGTGTAGAGATTTGTGAAGATCATTCATCATCACTGGTATTATTGAATCCTAGTTTTAACTATAAAAGTATTTTGAATAAATAACCATAAACATATCTAAATGCTAGTGATTGTTATATTTACATCCCCGTTTAACATAGGATGATTTTAAAAAATGCCTATGAGTTTACAAAGATAAATTTATTGTTGTGAGTTCATTATTAAGCAATGGCTGGTATCATCATCATCATCATCATTATTATTTTATGATATTTAAGTAAATTAAGTAACTAGTTTAATGGCCATGTATATTTAAGTAATGGTCTTCACTAAGTTTGTTTGGAAGCCATTAACGAGAGTATTTTTGCATCTGTTCATCAATATACTTAAACTGAGCTAGTAATGTCTAAAAGTCTTGGATATATAAATTTTGTGATATTGAGATCTTATAATTTTATTGACATGGATAAAATATAAGAATGTCATTTTTTTTTGTTCATTAGTCATTAAAGTCATGTGTAGTAAAAATGTACCGAATGAGCTTGAACTCAGTACACTATGGACAGATAATATTTATCTAGATTTAAAACAATCTAATGGCGCTCGTGGAAAACCCCAGTAATTAACAAGTGATTAAGTCCCTTTTCAACTTATTAACTTTCTTTGATTTTTTTTTTTATAAGTTATTATAAGTAGCACCAGTGTGTGCGTGTGACCATGAATGATCTTATATATGTGGAAAGAGGAATAAGAAGGATTCTTTGTTAAAAGAACCTATTATTGGAGATAAGTGTAATGGACTCCATGGATTTCACAGTAATTTTATTCAGTTGCTATGTCTAATATTGGTTTATCTGATGACAATGGCTAATATATTTTGTTAGTTGAAATGACTTCCCCAATATCGAAATATTTTAAATCTTAAATGATGAAAGTGATTAATTTTCATTTTGTTATTTTGTGTGTTGAGAAATTAGATAATTTATTTATCTCTTTATTAGCGTAACTAAATTAAAGCTTATGATAGTTGCAAACGGGCTATGGTGTTATACTTAATTAATTACAAATAGACACCCAACTATAAACATGATATGTATATGTTCTTATTCATCTGTTAGCGTCATCCACCTTTACTTATAGATAGTATATCAGCTAACATAGTAAATCATTTCACATTTAATTTTATTCGGTTACAAATGATGAACCGCTGGAGCATATCCTGTTTAGTTGTTTTTTTTTAAATTATAGCAACTATTATATTTCAGCATTTTTATTTTTTTTTCTGTTTATTTTTAGATATAAATAAAGTAAATTTTATAACTTTGACAATGGAAATTAACTTACACATCATAACTAATTTAACATGCTTTAATACTATGTTAATTATTTTCCTGATAATTTCAAATATAAAATAATAGTAGGTAGACTCTTTAAATTTTAATTATATTGAACAAGAAATAATTTAGTAATAAATTTAAAAATCCAAGATTTTTCTTTTTTTAATTTAAAATTTTTTGAAAAAAAAATACACTTCTCAGTTTTTCAAATGTAATTCAAATTAATTTACTTTGAAATAAATGATTTAGTAAATAACTTTTTCATGAAAGTATAATGCAAACCTATTTTAAAATAGTATTAAAAAATAACAATAGGTGTCACTAGTTATAAGAAGACGAAAAAAAAAAAAGAAAAAATAGTTATGTTAACGAAATTAGTATACTGTATTTATATAAAAGATATGAAATAAATGAAGGCAGTTATACACAAAAAAAAAATTAGAGCATGTTTGTTTAAAAAAAGAGAGAGATTCTATGGAAAATTCTTAAATGAATAGTGTATAAATAAATAAAAATGTTTTCTAAAACAAATAGCTATTTATTTTTCAATTAAATATTTATTCTTTCTTAAAGACATAGTTGGTATCTTCGTTTTAATAAGACCATTTTAAATAAAAACTTTCCAATAATTTTAAAAAACAGTGTATTATTTATTTCAAATGCCAAAGTTGATTTTAAAAAAATAAGAATGGCCGCGGGAGGGGGGGGGGCGAAAATATTTGATCAGATTAAACCTAATTCATTATAAATGCATGAATAATGCTCAGAAATGTGGATAGTAAAATAGAAGAGAACAATCAGCAACAAAAAGGATGAAACTTGAAGACCAAACATAACAGATCATTCTAAAGAAATATCATTCATGTGATCACCAGCATTAGCATAGATTTGAGAAACACTTAATAATAAATAGTCTGCCAAAAATCATGAAGATTAAGAATAATGACTGGTAAATCTGAGACTAATTCTTATCAATTCTATTTATTCATTCAGATTTAAGCTGATTAATTGAATTTTCTTCTTTTGTAGAAATTTAAATTTTCTGGTCAATTTGCAGCTAAATTGCTATCAAATAGCATTCCACAACTAGGACTGCTGTATTATATTATTGTAGAGTAATTTTAACACGCATTGCTCACAAGTAAATACAATTCATTCTAATGATAAATAAATATTAAGGAAAAAATAAATTCTAACAGTTGATTTTATTAATAATATAGAAATATTGGATAACATATATCATACTGAGAATCATTTTATGAAAAAAGGCAAAAATATATTATTTAGCATGCAGCTGATTTTTTGCTCTCTATCTAATGAACCTGCATCATGTGCAGAATAATGATCTCATTGTCAATAGAAATAACTGCAAAAGATTAATAATCACAATTACTAAAATCATGATAATAATGATGCTAAGAACAAAAAAATAAAGATATGAATATAGAAAAATTGAGGAATTATAAAAAAAAATTATGGTTTTGTATAAAAGAATATATCATTTTAGAAAAAATAATGAGTTGGCAGAAATGAAACAATAATTAAACCAATAATAATAAGTTACAATCATAAAAGAAAATGTTTTGAAAAGTCAAAGAGAATAGAAGTGTTTTGTATAAATAAGACTTTGTATTAATTGGAAAAAAAATTATATGTGTGTATATGGTCAAATATTTTTTTCTAATTTTTCCATGAATAAGAAGAGGCAGGAGTTCATTCATGCACAAATAGATCAGTAAATAAGTAATCCTTAAAAGGATTGTGGTTACAATGACTATACACTATGTTCACTACTGAATGCAGACATTTCAATTATGTCATTCGTTTTTGTTTTTTTTCAGGGAATAAAGGTGGCTTTCTCAAAATAGTCTTTTGCCTATTTTTACATATAGGCCCTTCCCCTCAACACACACACATATATACCAAAAAACAATCTCATATCTGATATCTGTTTCCTGTAAAAATATTCATACTGCTATACATGTCTACTATTCTTTAAGAGATAAGTAGATACTTACTACTATTAAGCAGTGCTTTAATAAAATCATCATTTGTTATAAGATTAACAATAAGAGGTTCTAGTCCAGGGTTAATTTTCTTATGAATTTCTTCAATGTCATTTAAAGATAAATTAAGATTAGATATATCCCAAACACACAATCTAAAAATAAAAACAGTTTAAATAATTAAATACGAATATATAGTATTTTCTTTAAATAAAAATAACAAAATGTTATAATAATAAAAAAATATAAGAGATACTACTGCTGTTGTGTAATGATTTATGTACAATACATCATCAATAATAATATTTATGCTAGTAAATATAAATTATTAACAAGTTAATTAGTATTTCAACTGAATACAGATATATTCTTATAGAAATTTATATGCATTAAAAATTGTAAAATTATAACAAAAATCATATAACTTCTGGGGGGGGGGGGGGATTTTGCCCATGTAAAAATTCATATTTTAGTTAATATAATTTTCCTTATAACATTTTTTAAATTATCTAAATGACAGATTATTTGTTCTTTACTTGAATAAATAAATATTAATGATTATATGTGATATTTGATTAATTGTCAAATTCTAATCAGAAAGGAGAAATTCAACTTTGCAAAAGGTTTCTGTCTAATCCAATTCCTTCAAAGAAAATCAAAGTGATTGCTTTTATAATTCAAATACTCAAGTAAATTGTTTCACAGTAGTTTAAATAGGATTGAGTAATATGTTTATATTTTCAGTCTTGATTTCAATACTTAATTCAGAGTAACATAAATTAAACAGCTCCTTAGAACATAAAGTTTAACAGCATATGGAAAACGTTTAGGAGCTTTGTGATATAATGATTAACTTATTCACTTGAATCCAATAATGTTTTTT
This sequence comes from Epiperipatus broadwayi, assembly GCA_028023455.1. Lineage (NCBI taxonomy): Eukaryota > Metazoa > Onychophora > Udeonychophora > Euonychophora > Peripatidae > Epiperipatus > Epiperipatus broadwayi. The sequence continues at coordinate 144,068 of JAQFVV010000115.1, forward strand.
AAGTAACAAGAGTTGTAGGATTTTCTTTTAAGTAGCTAACCACAGCTAATCATCTATCCACCCAGTTTATCTGTGTTGTTGGTCTGATGAGTATTGATGTGCTAAGTGTAAAAAAAAAAAAAAAAATTGTAATGTGATTCTGATTGGGGAATTATCATATCTTCAAGGGCAATGAGTCTTTATTTATTTTTATCTTTAGATATTTCAAATCTTCATATAACTATCCCACTAAAACATTTTTTAATAAAAATTCCCTACAAAAAGCTAATACTATTGAAAATAACAGGTCTAACTTTATTTTTTTAGTATTAAATGAAAAGATTTCTAATAGTATAAGTAACAAGTTGGTATTAATTATTCCAAAATAAATGTCTCTCAGGCCTAAAGTAAAAAAAAATGAAATTATTCATAATGTATTTAAAGGTTTTCATTTATATTTTGCAGATGAAACTCCATTATTTGGGGAGACAAATAATTTTTAATGTAACCCCCCCCCCCCAATAAAGAATAGATTTTAACAAAGGTATTCAAAGATCTATTTTCTAAACAAAACTTTCATGTCCTTATCAAAGAATTTCTTCAACTTTTAATTGATCATGAAAGTAACAGAATATCTGTGAGCAGCTAAATATCAATATAAACTAGGTTGATTCATTTCTTATATCAGTTTTAAAAAAAACGGAAAAACAAGTTTACAATATTATGTTAAAAGTCTAAGACCAACACTTCATATTTGATTCAGTCTCTAATAATAGAAATATTTTTAGTTTATTAAGGTGTTCAAAAGAGCGCATCTAATTGGTGGCAAAAATAGTATTTGATTCTCTTGAAACCATCATTGATGATATATGTAATATAAATCAAGAGACATCTAAATTAAAAATTAAAAAAAAAAGTAAAATATTTTAGTCATTATATTTGTGACAAGGGTTAGGTTCAAACCCCTTTCACAACAGTGATAATATTAGTTTGAGGCAAGTCCTTAAACAAAATAATGATTAGGGAAAAACTGCGGATAAAACAACAGATGTGTCTGTAGAAATGTGTATACACAGAATTTAACTTTATATTTTATTTATATATTATTCTTCAAATAATAATTTAAAGGGAGCTATTTCTGATAGGGATAAAATATTTGAAGAATGTTAATGGTCTTGTGCCACAAACTTAAACAAGAATTTCATTACTTTTGTACTAAAATTAATTATATATGAATTTTAGTGACTTATCTTAAGATTGATTGGTTAAGAGTTTCATTAATTAAATACAATAATAATTAATTTAAAGTGTTATTACCATTTGATCTTATAACAATTTAATAATTCTATTTTTGTTTCTTTGAGGCAGAAGAAATTTATCTTGGTCAGAATTAGTAAACTTAATTATTAAAATTTTTATTGTAAGCCAAGGCTAATTATATAGTTCCATCTCAACAATAAAGAGGGTTTTGTAAATGTAAAGAAAACAATAAGACTGATCAAATAAGTCATGAGTCTACATTTTCTTTTGATAAAAAAAAGAATATAAAAGAGTGATGTCTGGTAAAAGGGGGTTATTTTTCTTTGGAACTGGTTTGGTTCATGATCGACTTTACTTAAAAAAAAAGAGAGAGAAAGAAATTAAAAGTTTATGTAGACAATTTTAACTGAGCACAATATAATAGAGAAGGGTGTCTGATTGTGATTCCATTAATCATTACAGCTAAATAATATGGATGTAACATGTAGCATTAAGTGTAGAACTATGAAATCCATGGAGTAGAGAAATTTTAAGTGTACCAGATTCTCAATCTTGCTTAAACATGCTAAATGTCTGCTTAAGATTTGCGTATCCTAAACCAAAGGAAGCCTATGACAGGAGACACTAATATTAGATCAACCCAAGAGAAGATTAGTATATATATATCTATATGACTGCTCTGAACATTCTATAGATAAAAGAAAATGGAAAGAAAGTTATTCAAGTGGGTAAGCTTACCATTTTTATTTATTGTAATACCAGAAATAAAAAAATCGATTTTTATTTTATTTTATATATTTTTTTCTCGTTATGTTCATATATATATTTTTGTTATATGTATGTTTTAAATTTTTGAATTTCCAATTACAAATTATAAACCAATGTTTCATATCTGTAGTTTCGTGATGTCATAAAACAGACACATATCTTTGAAGTCTCGCATTTCACTTTTTTTATATATATAAAAAGAAAAACGGTATACGGATGATTTTACTTTAGTAATTATCGAAATAAAATCCTTGTTTCTACTTCACCTTCAAACAGTAAGTTACAACTTGCGTGTTACACAAACAAGTGAAACTCAATATCAAAAAAATTATCAGGCTCAATGCTTTCGGGAACCTTTAGTCCTCATATTCATAGCCTATCTTGGGAGTGTCGCTCCCAAGATAGGCTATGAATATGGGGACTAAAGATTCCCAAAAGCACTTATCCTAATAATTCTTTTGATTTTGAGCTGCACTTATTTGCATAATGCACAAATTGTAATTTAGTAATTATTATATAAATTAAATTTTTCTTATGTTGTATATACAGACACATATGTAAATGAATAATAGCTCAAAAAAGGAAGGTAAGGGGTTTAGTTCTTTTATAGTGTAATTATATATTTTTTGTTATTTATGTTATGGTGTAGGGAGTGCTTTTTTTTCTTTATACGTGTGATTATATATTTATTATTATTATTGGGAAAGAAATTGAAGATATTGTTTATAAATAAAATATATCTTATGTATTATAAAACATGTGGAGAGATGCAGTACAGAAATAAATAGTGCACAATGTGATAGAGCATGAATAAATAGTAAATATTGTCATACATCATACAACTGATAGGTCCCGAAAGAAAAGAAAAAGCAAGTATTTAAACATGGGTGATTCTTATGTTTATTGATAGGGGATATAGAATAATACATAACATTTGGTTATAATTTGTATTTTTTTTCTTAGTCATATATTTATTCTGTTGGTTTTTTTTATTTCTGCATATTCATGTTAGAAATGTTTCATATTATAAAGAGAAATATGTTAGACAGGAAAACTAATAATGAAGTAAATACAAATATAGAGAATGCTCAGAGAGAATAATGCCAAAGAAAAAATAAATTAGATAGAGTGTAAGGTAGATAAAGGATATATATTAGGAGCTAGAAAAAAAAATAGCAAATCAAATAAAGCAAATATGGCAGATGGTAGTGGGATAGTTGCATAGTGGGAGATGAGGGGTTTTGGTAATCCATTCCAAATAAATACAATTGTGTGTGCTGTTGTTTGCAGTTTTTGTGAAATAGATATACCGAATGACTCAAGTAAATAAAGGGATAATAAAATGTGTGAATTAGTGAAGTAGTATATTTAGCTCTTATCCTGATTATATATTGTAACGGGATTTATATATACGTTACATTTAAAAAAAATTTTGTAGATATCCAATGATGAGTTAAATGCACAGACGTTCAAAATACACATATAATGAGTTATTAATTAATTAATAAGTTTCATTTAAATATTGAAAATAAAATAAGCTTAAAGAATTTATAGAATCGAACTAAAGATTCTAATCTTAAAATAAAACAATAATAAAAACATTTTAATCGTAAAAATAATGAAGAGAATTCTTTCTTAACAAAAATAAAATTACAAACAGGTCCTTAGGATAAAATGATTATTAAAAAGATTACGAAATAGATAAGAGTCAAGAGGTAGAAACAAAAGACTTGCTTTTCCCACTCAAGATATATATGCACACAGACCACAGAAAAAAAATCTACTTACCACAGAACCAATGAAATACATATATGAAATATGTCAGATGGATCTGAGGATTCCTAGATAAGACACTTCAGGACTATAAAAAGAAAAATTCAAAAGAAATAGCATGAGAATTTTAATTTGTTTGTTGTTGTTCAAAAGAAACCTCTCAAAGTAATAAGAGAGTATTTGTTATCTTTGCCACAATATAATCCATTTAATTGCACTTCCTTGGTCCAGCCAGCTGAAGGCAGGTTTCATCTCCACGTATCCCAGGATCGAACCACCGGAACCGTCTTCATAAATTGTCATCATCCACAAGAAATGGCTCTTGCATAAACTCAGATCTTCATCACGAAGGAACGAGCCCAGAGAAAGGAAGAAAAGTATAAATTATTAATGATAAAAATGAACTATAAACTCTCAACAATTTAAAATCTCCAAACTTTGTTTTCCTTTAAATATGAATTATAGACTTTCTCTCATGATCAAATCTGAACTTTATTTTCATAAACTTCACAATGTTAAAAGTCTTATCTAAAAGTTAAACGTAATCTTTTTAAAATGTCTTATTTTTTTTTAGGCTTAGTGTAAGGACTACTGAAGATAGTATAACGGGCACATACGTACGTTACATTGTTTTTTTATTAGTAAACATGAAAAGAATAAAAGTTCGCAAATAAAACTTCCTTTTTAAGAATTAAAAATTGAAAATTAAAATTCTATACTAAACTCATATATATAAAATCGCACAGATAAAAAAAATTATTAAAATAAAACTTTATTAAAAATAGAAAAGGTATTTTAAAAACAAAAACTTAAAAAGATTTGGAGATAAAAATATATCTTTAAGTTTGAAAACAAATTAATTGGTGTTATTGAAAAATGGAAATGATTGTTTTAATTAGTTAAATGTAAACTAGCCTTGGGCATTTAAATGTATAAGCAACGGTCAGATAGGTGAGAAAAACAATGGAATCGGACCTCAGCGAAAGGACCATCACATCGATGACGTAATGTCAATTGAATCCTTAAAATTAATATAAAAGGAAAAGTTTGGAAATTAATAGGAGTTATTACAAGATGACAGATATGTGTTAAGTTGGAGAAGGTTGGAGGAGAAGGGATTGAAAGACGCACTTTCAATTCCTTCAGTTGTTCAAAAAAAATGAAACATCGTTTTCCAATATTGCGGACCACAGGACATCAAGGCCCGGAAGAATACCATTAACCATAAAGGACCAACAGTTAACTGCACACCGATCTCCTTATGACTTCGTGGGAATTAACACCTTCCATTACAAAAAAATCAGAGACTACGGACATTTTTCAAAACAGTAAGAAATATATAGTTAATGAACATTTGAAAACATTAAGAACTTTAAAATATAAACTTTCTCCATATTTAAAAAAAAATAGAAATAGATTCCTATCTGACCAAACTAAATTATTTATTAATTAGTTATAATTTTATTTGATGTATTTTTTTTTTGTAAAATCATTTCCATTTAATTTTTTTTTGTTCTTTAAGTTTTATTTATGATTTTTGTTTTGCGATAAATTAAATTATATAAATGTTAAACTTAAGTCGGGCGTGAATGGCCATATAGATTTGTAAAGTTATATTAGGGGAGGGTAATCTTAGGTTATTTGTTTCGTAGTTGAATTGGGTCAATGGATTGGATATATTGGTGTAATTAGTAGATGTAGTATGAGGTTCGCTACAGGCAGAATCGCTTTATACGCCGCACACTTCCTTTTTGGCCTATGGAATGCGATTCGTAAGTCGGCAAAATGACCGCAGTCCTTTCCTATGGAGTTTTTTTTTTTTTTGCTCTTCTTGTCAGATAGATGTAGTATTCCTATCTGACGAGAGGCAATTTCTTCTCTTAACCTTTTGTGCTGCCGTATTTCATATTACATTGAATGCATCGATATATCAGATGAATTGACGTTAGTTTGACTGCGAACTTTTGGCCTAAGGTTAAATAAGGATAGAATATTTTCTTTCAAATGCAAATCTATGTAGTCTATTCATACTCGACACTCTAAATAAAAATGCATTAAATTTAAGTTGGGTATGGAAGTTGCATGGATTCGTTATCGGTTAATTATGTTTTTGGTTTTCATATTTGATCAAAATATATAGACATTCGGTAAATAATGATACCTTACGGTGAGTATCTAAAATGTATTTATTCGGATGTCTTTTAAGTTATTGGTGTCACTGCGGTATCTTATGATGAATACCATTGGGTTTCTTGTATTCCCTATGCAATTGACGGTATCAATGATTTTGTATTTTGATCGTTTATGTTTATTTTGAAATGTTTTTGACCGTGTAATCTATGTAACCGATCTATACTCAACATTATAAAACAAACTTTTATAAATCCATCTGTGCGAACTTATAATAGTATAAAAATTAAAATGTAAATTAAAATCTAAAAATAAAAGTTAAAAATAATGTTAAATGTTAAAGTAAACATACTAAAATAATAATGTTAAATTTTATTTATATATGTGCGTAAATAAATGTTTGTGTGTATAATTACTGACAGTGGCTTATTTTATTCTTTTTTATATATTCTTAGATAAGAATTTATTATAAATATAAATCTCTGCTATTCCAATGAGCTAGTGACAATGGGCTAATGACCGGAATCAACCAATATAAAATAAATATTTTATTTTTTTTTTGACTTACGTATCTGCCTACTTTATAAATTTTTCTAGGTTCAAATGCCTAGATGGCGCCCTGTAGTGCAGATTACGTTAAGTTACTAAATCCGGATCATTATAATAGGGTAGGAGTTTGTGATTGCAAACATAAATTTAAAGATAAAATCGAACACATATGATTATTTGTGCATTATTGGTTTTTAAAAAATAGGTCAAATGCATTATTTGATTTTAAAATAAGTTAAATACATTATGTGATTTTAAAATAAATTAAAAACGTTAAACTAATTTTTTTTTTTAAAAAATAAACTAAATTATTAAATTTGACTTAAATTTAAGTTGGGTGTAGATGGCTGCTTAGATTTGTTTAAGTGTATATTAGTTTAAGGGGGGTTTAATTTCAGACTATTTGTTTCATAGTTGAGTCGATATTGGTTGAGGGATAAATGGATATTTATATCAATGTAATGTGAATCATGTTAGCATACAGGGCACCATGCCCAGATGAATGCATGGCCCAGAAGTGTAACCATAGAGTTGCAATGGATGTGGAGTACTTCCCACGACATTGATCTCCTTTTGCTCTATGGATAGGGACTATAGGATGGCAAGAACCGCTCTCCCCTCATAAGAAGCATTTCTTTTTTAATGTGTTTTATATATATATATGATTCCTTCACCAGACAAGCACACATTCCTGTACTGGACGAGGACCATTTCTTTTAAATAATATCATGCTGCAGATGCACATCCCTGTCAACATAGTTTTATGCTAATATCTTCATACTGAATTGGTTTTGTCTGTATATCAGGAAGCTAGTGTTGGTTTAGCTAAGAACTTTTAGCCTGGAATTAAATGTTTCGAAAATCTTTTAAGTGCATAGTCTAGATAGCCTATCTATGCTCAACATTCTAAGATTAAAAATTAAAGTTAAAAACAATGATAGAACCTAAAGCAAGGTTAAGTAATTTATTTTTCAAATTTGTTTGTTGTTATGTATATGTAAATAAAATCTTTTTGTATTATTACTGGCAGTGGTTTATTTTATTTTATTTTTTCTTAATATTGAAAAACATTTAATAAGTTAGATTATAAATCTCTGCTACTCCTTGAGCTTAGTGACTAGGGCATATCGGTCGAATAAATAAAAATGGAATCTCTATAAAGAAGTATCTGCCTACATTATAAATTTTCTAGATTCAAATAGCCTAGTGGTGCCCTGTATGGCAGATAGTGAAAGGGTCTACTTTGACCAACCGTTATATATATATCGAAGGTTAAAGCTCTGTTAACATCTTTTCGATATCAAGAAATGGATAAGATTACATATTAGTACTCAAGTTATTTCTGTAGTATCACAGATTGCAACTTGATTTCTTTTTAATCTCATCTTTTTTTTTGATTGATGATCGCTTTCTACTAGATCCCAGATGTGCTAGACTCATCACCAGATCTCTCCTTTACCCACTATTTTCAATAATTATGGCTTAATGGAGAGTTATAATATTAACTTTATCATTTACTTTATTGATGCTTGATAATCCTGTAAGTTCATTAGATGGTTCATGAGCATGGGATGCATCAGGGAGTATGTGGAGACATATATGCTACCTAGATAAAATTAGAGATGGGGAGAGGGAGAAGGGGAAATTAATGTTGTTCAACTTATAGTGCTATCTTTTTGTATTTATTACTGGTACCATGTGAAATTATTCATACATAGGATTAGTTTCCTTATCTTAGTTGTAACCATATGACATTGTTAAATGAGTTAGTATTTGGAAAGTGTTTGATTAAAAAGCCTGGTGGTGCAGTATAAGTTTCCATCACATATGTATCCTTTGTTAATCAGAAGTTAAATATGCAAAATTGATATTGTTGGAAATTTTAAAGAGTATACGAGTCATAAAATATAAATCCCCATTTTGACTTCCTAATGGGAGGGGGGATTGTGACAGGGATTAGGTTCAAACTCCTTTCACAACAGCAATATTAGTTTAAGGCAAGATTGTAAACAAAATAAAGATTAGGGAAAAACTGCAGATAAAATAACTGATGTGTCTGTGGAGAAATGTATATACATGTAAAATATAAGTTTATATTTTATTTATATATTATTGCTCAAATAATAATTTATTTAAGAGTGAGAGCTGTTTCTGGTAGAGATAAAATATGTAAAGAATGTTAATGGAATTGTGCCTCAAACAAAAAGAAGAATTTCATTAACTTGTACTAAAATTAATTATATAATAATTTTAGTGATTCTGATCTTAAGATTGATTGGTTAAGAGTTTCATTAAGTAACTCCAGTAATAATTAATTTAAAATGCTATCGTTTGATCTTATAACCATTTAAGAATTCTATTTTTGTTTCTTCTAGGTAGAAAAAATTTTATCTTGGTCAAAATTAGTAGATTTAATTACTAAAATTTTTATTATAAGCCAAGACTAATTATATAGTTCTGTCTCAGGAATATGGGGGCTTTTGTACATGTTAGGAAAATAATAAGATGAGCAAATAAATCATGAGTCAGCATTTTCTAAAAAAAAAAAAAGAGAGAGAGAGAAATTACCAAAGAGAATAATTTTAAGTTAAAAATTTATAAAGACAGGTCAAGCGTTGTTAGCCGAGAGGTCATCGCACCCGCCTTGCAAGCAAGTAGTTGGTTGCAGACAGGTGTGGGTTCGCGTCCCGGCCGATGCTATGACATATGAAAAAAAAAAAATTTATAAAGACAATTTTAACCAAGCAGAATATAATGGACAAAGGTGGCTGGTAGTGATTCTATTAATCGTTGCAGCTAAATATGGATGTAACATATACCAATAAGTGTAGAATTATGAAACCCACGGAGTAGAGACACTTTAAGTGTACCAGATTCTCTATCTTGCTTAAACATGCTAAATATCTACCGATGATTTGCGTAACCTAAACAGAAACAAGCCTAAGACAGGAGACCGCTGATATTAGATCGACCCAACAGAAGAGATTAGTATATATATATGAGAGTTCTGAACATTTTATAAATAAAAGAAAGTAGAAAGTTCTTCAAGTGGGTAAGCTTACTATTTTTATTCATTGTAATCCTAGAAATAAAAAAATTTATTTATTTATTTTTCTCATTCTTTTAATATTTTGTTGCATCAGAAAACAAGATTTCTGTGTTTTATAGTCAATAGAAGTGAAATCATGCAATTTAAATAATTGTAGAGTATTTAGAAATGTTTTCAAATTATCAGTTTTATATTACTTGGCTATTTGAGTATTCTGTTATCAGGGTAATTTCATTTCTACTTTCTTAAAATATTATAATTCCAAAATAAATCAAAAGAAATGTCAAATGTTCCATGTTTAGCATAAATAATAATAATCATATTTTTTGTTAAAAAGTTAAAGTATTACCATTAACATTTTGTTCCAAGTGCATTTTATTCTGAATTTGAACTCTGATATCAAGATATCCTAAATTTATAAAAGAACCTATATTTGAGATAAATATATTTTAAAACCTGAGATTAAGATATTTTAAAACGTAAGATATGATATATTAAACTTGCAAAAGAACTAATATTTAAGATAAAGAAAATATTCTTAGAATATAAGGTAAGATATTTAAGATTTAAACAGAACCTATATTTGAGATCAAGTTATCTAAAGAATTTAGATAAAATATTTTGACTTATATAAGAACCTTGTATTTTAATAATTATATTTAGCCATAGTATTGTCTACAAGAGGACTCATATTCTGGGTATGTCCTATTGTGCCTGTGTGTTAACCTCGGATCGATTGCTGGCCTGCGAACTTATTGTCAGGTTACATAGTGGGTTTTAGGCAACCAACGTGGTAGGCTGTGTTCCCTCACCCTTTGATCAGATCCTTAGGTTACAATATATATTTTTTCCATTTTACTATTATAATTTTTCAGTCTCCAGGTTAAGTTCAAGAGAAAGTTACAGTTCCTGAGCAAAGATCAAGCTATAACTAATTTCAAAAAATTTTTACAGATATATTTAGTTTGAGGACTTGTTTGTTTTATCTTACTGTAAATTTAATAATTAGTTAATTTTAATCACATAGCTTGATATTGTGGAAAAGACGAAAAACAATATAAAAATTTAAAACTTTTTAAAAAATATATATTTTTAAAATTTAATCATATAAATAATATGTATTATACTTTTAAAAAATAAAATAAGTATTCTCCTTGTATATTTTCATAAAACTTACTTCTGTACACTTAAAACAAGCTGAAAGAGTTCGGTAACCTCAGAACCAATAACTGGATTAAATTTTTCCAGGAGTGAAACTAAAAGCTTCATGTAAAAACTGATAATTTTTACATATCTTAAAAAATTTCTATCTTCTGCCTACAATTAATAAAAATTAACTATTATTAATTAATGTTGAAAATTTTGGTACCAATATTTTGAGGAAATGTAATATGGAAAATAACTATAAGCAAAAATGTATGAACTTTAAACATATTTCATATATGTTTTTGCTTATAGCTATTTTCCATATTATTAATTAAATAAAGATTAATTAAAAAGAATAAACTAAATTTTAAAAAGCACAAAATATAAATATACATTTGAAAAGCAAATTTTACGATTCCAAGAAGACATGATAGAGAGTGTGACCAAGCAATATCTTGATCGTCAATGATAATAGCAGCCCATTATTTTTCAAATATCCCACAACAATAATAAATCAAATGGTAAATATAAAATTATTGAGGTAGTTCATCTGTATACTAATTTATTTTATTCTATTAATAAATATATGTTTGTAATGTTTTATAAACATCTGACTATCTATATTTATAGAAACATTTCATAAAACAACTGTAGACATGGGGAACAAAAATAATATTTATCTACATATATTTATCATAACTAAGTCTCACACTGGATTGATATAGATTGGCTTCTCCTTAGATTAAGTTAGAAGTTTCTGAGCATATAATCGCTATTCCCAAACAGCCTGTTAGCCATGTTAACCATTTTAATTCCATTTCATAATCTTTGTAGTCTTACATTAAATATATATATATATATATTCAAGTGACTATCAGCAATCATTCTGTCAATATTAACACAGTCTCTTACCATTACCTATTCCATTTTAAGAACAGCAATTTGTCAATTCTATTATCTCTTATATGCCTCATCTTCATTATAAAATCTAAACAAAAAAAAATCTCTTCTTCTTTCATCCCTTCCATCTTTAAATTTATCCAATTCTATAACTAAATGATCCTTATTTTCTCTCCTGTCATTACATAACCCATATTTAAAGTCTAAACTACTATCCTATTTCTTTGATATTTAATATTTCTACTTTTGCACTAAATAACAATAATCTCTCTCTAGAGTTTCATTTATTTTATCATTTTATGTTTTTATTTCTATATAATTCAGAACTCTTTCTTATCAGTACTCATTTTTCATAATTCTGCTTCCATTTTCTCTATCCAACTTATTTACCTTATTTTCCCCATTCCTCATCTATTCTGCATGCTGTAATAATCTTAATCATTAGCATTTGTTAACCCTTCCAGATAATCCAATTAAATACAATTTTTCCTTATGTTTACCACAAATTGTACTTTTAATTCTCATTAAGAATAATAATGTCTACTCCACTTTCCACTGTAAATCTCACTTGTATTCAAGAATTAATAACTCAGTGCATGCCCACTTATCTTCTGTGTTCTATCCAAAAAAAATTTCTAGTCAATATGCTTTATTTCCAAAACTTAAGATATGCACCATTTAATTATAATTCCTATCCATCTGTATATATACATAATAAAATATATTCTACAAGAGTCTGTAGATAATTATCAACTATTACAGTAATAAATTTGGGTATAAAACAATATTTACTTTGCTAAGCCAGGCTTTAGATATCGTTTTAAAAAGTAATAAATATTATTTTATACTAAAATTTACTACCGTATTATTATTAATAATTATCTATATACTCATAGAATTTATTTTGTTACATATTATCTGCGGTATATATATAATTTATTCTTAAATATATATAATATTTAAATACATGTATATTTCTAAATTAAACTGAATGTAATTATAAAGGACTTGAACTCAGATTTTTGAACTCTCTACAGCTATCCAATCCATCTTATACAATCAATACACATGACCACATACATGTGAAAAAAATAAATGATCTCCAATACAGCAGCCCTCATGGTTTGGTCCAGATCATCATCTCCCACACATTTATACAATCAGTGCTCAGTTTATATTAAGATAGCAAACTGAGCACTGATTGTGAATATGTGTGAGAGATGGTGATCTGGACCAAATGATGAGTCCTTCACAGTACAAAATACCTATATTGGAGATCATTTTATCTTTTCACATATATGTGGTCATGTATATCAGTTGTATAAGATGGATTGGATAACTGTAGGGAGTTTGAAAGTCTGAGTTCAAGTCCCTTATAATTACATTAAGTTTAGTATAGAAATATACATATATTTAAATATTACATATTCAGCAGGAATTCTGCCCATCCCTCTTCTGTATAATTAAATGGACATATAAAGGTCCTATGTGTGAAGGATCAGACTGACTTAAAATCAACATGGATACAACAATAATATTGGCATCATCAAGAGCTTTGAATGTTACATCTTCAGATTTCCAATGATATGGATAGCTAAAGAGTTGGAGAGTAGAGAAGATTGAAACTTGTTCATTAAAGTTTGAAGATTTATAAACTGAGCACTGATTGCATATATGTGTGGGAGATGGTGATCTGAACCAACTGATGAATGTTGGTTCAGCATGAAATACATATATTGGAGATCATTTATCTTTTTCACATGTGGTTGTATAACATAGATTGGATAAATGTAGCAAGTTTGAAAGTCTGAGTTCTGAGTTCATGATATATATATATATATATATATGAGTTCATGATATATATATATATATATTGTAACTGGATGGGGAGAGTCAAAAGAGGTGAAAAGATTTGAACTGGGTGATAGCAAATCATCATCAATCCCAAGTCAATGCAAAATGAAATACAAATATCAATAATTTATTAATAATATTTATACGATATATTTAAGGGGAACGTATTTCTGTGGGAGATCATTGAGAGCTCAGAAGATAACATAATTAATTATCAACCATATATCAACAAGCATTATCAAAAAGTAAAAGTAAACATCAGTCTAAGTAATACTCAAAGAAACCATTCATCATCGTGAATGATCAATAATATCAACTAAATCAGAATAAAATCAACAGTCCATCTTGTGACTGGATTTGAACAATAAAAAATTAAAATCAACAGTCAACATCTAAATTCTATAGATAATGAATAACTTTTCTTATTTCATTTCTGATATTAATGCAGCCATTGCTAATGTTGAAGCCTCCCAGAGTCAGTTAATAAATAAACTCTATAACCACATAAAACGAACTATTGATGTGCGTGTTTTAAATGTCGTATATCTATTTAATGCTTTATGATATCTTATATTAATTTCATGTATTTACTTAATGCTTCATGATATCTTATATTTTATCGTATGAATTAAGAATGTGTGGTCATTATATAAAAATACCATTGTTAGCTTAATTAAGAAATTATAAAGGTAATTTAAAATTAGTTAATAAATCATCTTTAAACTTAATATTTGTCAGTCAATTCTTTTACCACTAAATAAAGTAACAGTATATTATACTATCCTTTTGATTAAGCTAGTTGGGATTTCTTAGGCACTGAATTAGTTGGCCATCATTCAGGCACGTTAATTGCTTTGGTAATTAACTGGTGCCCAGAGTTAACTCTGAAACGAAAAAGTGCTTTGAATGATAGGTGTTGAATTCTGCAGCCGAGAAGATATCTGTGTCCTGGAAACGTGGTCTTAATTATATATAGTTTTATATAGCTTCAGCTTGGATGCAGGTACTCTATGGATACTCTCTTCTCTGCCTAAGGGACTGGTGTGGAGCAATAATCAAATTGCATTGGTGTAGATCGAATGTATAAGTTTATAATATCATATTTTGTATGTATAAAAGGAAGTTTTAAAATTTTGTTTTCACAAGTTTAGATTAGATTTTTTTATTTAAAGAGTCAAAGTTCATGCTAGTTTGTGTCCACAAGCAATCTACCACCCCACCCAGTTCATTTGACTTTTCCAAACGTGGGAGCAGAATCATCATAAATGACAATTAATTAAATTTTTTTTTTCTTGTTTGAAAATTTTCAAAGTAATGCTAAATTGTGTACTTGCAATTAAGAATTTTAAAGTGGTATAATTTAAATAAAGAATTGACTGAAACTATTTTTTTTTCTTTAAATGAAAAGAGAGAATTAAAGACAGTTAGATATTGCGGGTGAAGTTACGGCATTGAGGACGGGTAGAGAGAAAAAAAACAAAGGGGGTTGGAGTCAGTCGTATGTTTCGTTTTAAGAAAAGAAATAAACAGTAATATTTTGTGTTTTGTTGAATGCAAAGAAATAATAGATATTGTGTTTAATTTTATTTGCGGTTTAAAAAAAAAAATACAGCGTAACAATGGATAAAGAAATGGAGCTGAAAGAAAGCCCGATATTTTTCAAAAATCCCCAAATAGGAGAGAAAGAGGAGGTATCTGAGACACTGATAATGATGGACACAATACTGAGAAATATGAAAAAAATTAGTAAAAAGAATAGAAAGGTTAGAAAATAAATAGGAATTCAGGCAAAGTCAACAAGAACTCAAAGTAGAAATGATTAGAGAAATGAAAGCAATGAAACGTGAGATAACAGGAAAGGTAGAAAAAAAACTGAGAAATCATAGAGTTAGATTTTGTTAAAAAAAATCAGGAAGTGGAAAAGGAATGTAGATCAAGAGATAGTAGAAAAAGACAGCGTTAAGTATAGCAATTTAGAAATGAAAATAATAAAGATAGAAGATAACGTAAAAGAGTTTTCACAAAGAAATAAAAATGAAAAGATTAAAGTAAATGTTCGTTTCAAGCGTAGATTTAAAATAAAGAGAAAGAGCAGAAAAAAAAAATTCTCAGTTTGAAGAAATACGGAGTTTTGCTAAGTATAACAGTTTTCTAATTTAAGAGGCAGAAAATAGGAAGGAACAGGAAAGAGACAAGGCAACAAATTATAAGTGAGGGACAGACGAAAGGGGAAAGCTAATTTAGATTATAGAGTTAGTAGAAAGAAAGAACCGCCTGACCAAGTTTAAAAGTTAGTTAATCAGACGGACTAATAAACAGAAAGAAACAAAGGATCGGAAGTGGACTATGAGTAAAATAAAATTTTGATGCATGTGATAAACGTGAATAGAATTTTTTTATTTAAAACCAAAATAATAAATTTAAAAAAAAAAAAATGAATTGTTTTCATAAAATAATAATAATGGAGGCTTCATTGAATAAAAGATTTTTTTTTGCACACACATATTAAATAAAAAAAAGTTTGTAAATAAATAGGTAACACAAATGGTTTAAAGTAATCAAGTTAAATAAATAAGTATAAAAAATATATATCTGTAGAAAAATAATAAAGGATGAATCGTAATAAAATAAGTTTTTTTTTTTTTTGAATACACGCAAGTTAATAAAAGGAAGTTCAATAAATGATTTAAAGTAATCAAGATAAGAATATCTGCAGAAAAATAATAATGTAGCACAATAAAATAAAATAGTTTTTTCTCTGAATACATGCACTGAATTAGTTGGCCATCATTCAGGCACGTTAATTGCTTTGGTAATTAACTGGTGCCCAGAGTTAACTCTGAAACGAAAAAGTGCTTTGAATGATAGGTGTTGAATTCTGCAGCCGAGAAGATATCTGTGTCCTGGAAACGTGGTCTTAATTATATATAGTTTTATATAGCTTCAGCTTGGATGCAGGTACTCTATGGATACTCTCTTCTCTGCCTAAGGGACTGGTGTGGAGCAATAATCAAATTGCATTGGTGTAGATCGAATGTATAAGTTTATAATATCATCTTTTGTATGTATAAAAGGAAGTTTTAAAATTTTGTTTTCACAAGTTTAGATTAGATTTTTTTATTTAAAGAGTCAAAGTTCATGCTAGTTTGTGTCCACAAGCAATCTACCACCCCACCCAGTTCATTTGACTTTTCCAAACGTGGGAGCAGAATCATCATAAATGACAATTAATTAAATTTTTTTTTTCTTGTTTGAAAATTTTCAAAGTAATGCTAAATTGTGTACTTGCAATTAAGAATTTTAAAGTGGTATAATTTAAATAAAGAATTGACTGAAACTATTTTTTTTTTCTTTAAATGAAAAGAGAGAATTAAAGACAGTTAGATATTGCGGGTGAAGTTACGGCATTGAGGACGGGTAGAGAGAAAAAAAAACAAAGGGGGTTGGAGTCAGTCGTATGTTTCGTTTTAAGAAAAGAAATAAACAGTAATATTTTGTGTTTTGTTGAATGCAAAGAAATAATAGATATTGTGTTTAATTTTACTTGCGGTTTAAAAAAAAAAAGTACAGCGTAACAATGGATAAAGAAATGGAGCTGAAAGAAAGCCCGATATTTTTCAAAAATCCCCAAATAGGAGAGAAAGAGGAGGTATCTGAGACACTGATAATGATGGACACAATACTGAGAAATATGAAAAAAATAGTAAAAAGAATAGAAAGGTTAGAAAATAAATAGGAATTCAGGCAAAGTCAACAAGAACTCAAAGTAGAAATGATTAGAGAAATGAAAGCAATGAAACATGAGATAACAGGAAAGGTAGAAAAAAAACTGAGAAATCATAGAGTTAGATTTTGTTAAAGAAAATCAGGAAGTGGAAAAGGAATGTAGATCAAGAGATAGTAGAAAAAGACAGCGTTAAGTATAGCAATTTAGAAATGATAATAATAAAGATAGAAGATAACGTAAAAGAGTTTTCACAAGGAAATAAAAATGAAAAGATTAAAGTAAATGTTCGTTTCAAGCGTAGATTTAAAATAAAGAGAAAGAGCAGAAAAAAAAAATTCTCAGTTTGAAGAAATACGAAGTTTTGCTAAGTATAACAGTTTTCTAATTTAAGAGGCAGAAAATAGGAAGGAACGGGAAAGAGACAAGGCAACAAATTATAAGTGAGGGACAGACGAAAGGGGAAAGCTAATTTAGATTATAGAGTTAGTAGAAAGAAAGAACCGCCTGACCAAGTTTAGGAGTTAATTAATCAGACGGACTAATAAACAGAAAGAAACAAAGGATCGGAAGTGGACTATGAGTAAAATAAAATTTTGATGCATGTGATAAACGTGAATAGAATTTTTTTATTTAAAACCAAAATAATAAATTTAAAAAAAAAAAATGAATTGTTTTCATAAAATAATAATAATGGAGGCTTCATTGAATAAAAGATTTTTTTTTGCACACACATATTAAATAAAAAAAAGTTTGTAAATAAATAGGTAACTTAAATAAAAAAAGTTTGTAAATAAATAGATAACACAAATGGTTTAAAGTAATCAAGTTAAATAAATAAGTATAAAAAAAAAATATCTGTAGAAAAATAATAAAGGATGAATCGTAATAAAATAAGTTTTTTTTTTTTTGAATACACGCAAGTTAATAAAAGGAAGTTCAATAAATGATTTAAAGTAATCAAGATAAGAATATCTGCAGAAAAATAATAATGTAGCACAATAAAATAAAATAGTTTTTTCTCTGAATACATGCATGTTAATAAAAGCAAGTTAAAGAAATGGTTTAAAAATAATATTGTAAGTTTAATATAAATGAAATGTAAATCTAAGTTTAAGTTGGGAGTGTATAAGATTGAAATTAATTGAAAGGAGGGTAGCAAACATAGAATTGAGTTTTAGGAAAAGTTAAAGCTGTTGGCAGGATGAAATTAGTACCCATAGCAGACTGTCTGAGATCACTTCTCAGGGAAGTCCCCATTCTCTTTAAATATGCACACTGGGAACAACCAGACTAAGCCATGAATCACTTCTTTGGGGAGAGTCCCCATATCTCATGCATCGTTCCCAAAGTGTAAGTTGAATTGGACAATAGATGAATCCTGCCATTCACAGCGATCTTTTCCAAAGTCCGGTAGGAAAAACCGGCAAATGAAACTTCGTGTCAAATACGAGTAAGTCGGTATAAGCCAGCAACTCTCTGCATCTGCATCGTTTTTAAAATCCCTGTCTCACAAAAAATAATGCTGTCCCTGAGGTCATCATTCAGTACAAGACCATTGTAAGCAATGTCGGCAACATTACAGGAAAGAAAAGCATAATCAAAGAAGTTGCCTTCGGTATGTATAGTCCAGATATAAAGAAAGTAAACTTAGAAAAATAAAAATTAATGTAAATAGTTTAGATTTAATAAAGAAGTTATCAGAGATAAAATGGTCAAAATGATGCATTTTACTCTTGTCGGGGGAGTGGTGTAATGTATCGTGAGGCAAGGTAAATGTTGAAATTGTTCATTTACCATTATTAAAAAATAAACATTTTTATAAATAACACAAAAGATTTTAAAAGTGATTGATAAACAATAAAATTATTGCAGAATAATCTGTCCGTAAATAATTGGATTAAAAAGAAAAAAAACATCTTGTTTGAAAATAAATTTATAGAAGTCAGAAGAGTTTTTCATTATTATTAGTTTAAAACAAAATACGGTTTGCTAGAAGTTAATTAATTCATAGTTTTACATATTAAAGAGTAATTGGAAGAGCGAGAAAAGTTAAAGTTATAACAAGTAAAGAATAAATCTTTTTTTTTTCTGAAATTATAAGTACTCTCTCTTTCATTTAAGTTAAAGTAAAAAAGAAATGTCTTCCCATTTATTTAAACTAAATAAGATTGTTTAGTTCGAATTGATTTTAAATA
Organism: Epiperipatus broadwayi; assembly: GCA_028023455.1. Lineage (NCBI taxonomy): Eukaryota > Metazoa > Onychophora > Udeonychophora > Euonychophora > Peripatidae > Epiperipatus > Epiperipatus broadwayi. Next base: position 163,398 of record JAQFVV010000115.1, read on the forward strand.
TATACATATGTAAATAGTGAATGATTGTAAACATAAGGAATGGTAAAATAAATGTGTGCGGGTTAAAAATATTAAAAATATAATGAAATATAAAAGTTAAAAATTAAAAAACAGTTGAAAGTGCATAATTAGAATTTCCCTCAAGGATTGTATGCAAACAGAATTAGCAATGGCTACTAATTAAAAATCCACAAGAATTATCAATGGCTACCAACTGAAAACTGGATTAAAATCTTATCAGAATTTAATCAAAAACAGTGGACGAATTTCAATAACGGATATAACTGGCGGATATTAAAACTAATTAACAAAGTGACAACAGGTCATCATATAAATAGTGAGATTCAATCAGTTAGTCAATCAGTTCTTCAATCAGTCTTCAATCTTGTCATATATCCAGAGTCAGTGTTTTTCATAATAATGCAGTGTTAGCAGCCGTCGGAAACATACAGCCAGGCTCCAGCCTTCATCCAATGGAACATTAGCAAGCTGCCCGATAAAAGTGATGCCTGCCTAATAACTTGAAACTTCCAGAGATATTTCACTGTCTTTAAATAATAGTGCCACGACATAGCAGTCATAGGAACCTCCACAAAACCTCAAATCCAACCGGTTTGAAAAAATTCACATGAAGCAGCAAACAGCCAGAAGTCAACATCTAAAATCCTATAGGCAATGAATAATTTTTCTTATTCCATTTATGATACTGATGTAGCCATTACTAATCTTAAAGCCTCCCAGAGTCAGTTAATAAATTAACTCTATAACTGCATAAAATGAACTACTGATGTGCATGTTTTAAATGTCATATATCTATTTAATGCTTTATGATATCTTATATTAATTTCATGTAATTACTTAATGTTTCATGATATCTTATATTTTATCATATGAATTAAGAGTATGTATCTTATATTAATTTCATGTATTTACTTAATGTTTCATAATATCTTATATTTTATCGTATGAATTAAGAACATGTGTGTGATCATTATATAAAAATACCATTGTCAGCTTAATTAAGAAATTATAAAGGTAGTTTAAAATTAGTTAATAAATCATCTTTAAACTTAATATTTGTCGGTCAACTCTTTTACCACTAAATAAAGTAACAGTATACTATACTATCCTTTTGACTGAGCTAGTTTGGATTTCTTAGGCACTGAATTAGTTGGCCATAATTGCTTTGGTAATTAACTGGCGCCTGGAGTTTACTCCGAAACAAAAAAAGCTTTGAATGATAGATGTTGAATTCTGCAGCCAAAAAGATATCCATTCTGGAAATGTGGTTTTAGTTATATATATAGTTTTATATAGCTTCGGCTTGGATGCAGGTACTCTTCGGGTACTCTCTTCTCTGCCTAAGGAACCGTTATGAAGCAATAATTAAATTGCATTGGTGTAGATCGAAGGTATAAGTTTATAATATCATATTTTGTATGTATAAAAAGCAAGTTTTAAAATTTTGTTTTCACAAGTTTAGATTAGATTTTTTTATTTAAAGAGTCAAAGTTTATGCTAGTTTGTGTCCACAAGCGATATACCACCCCACCCGGTTCAATATATTATATATAGCATATTCAATCTTCTGCCTAAAGGCAGATTGTTTTAATTAAGCAATAAAATAGCACAATTAAATAATAATACTGACTTTTCATAGAATATATGAAGCACAAAAGCATTATAATTATAAAACAATGATAGAAAATCAAAATAAATACATTGTTTACTATTAATATATATATTTATTTATAGTAATAGAGATACATAATTTTAAAATAATATAATTTAAAGCAATTAATTTCTTTCTATTTAGTTAGTAATTAAACTAAGATTTTTGAAGAAGTTATTGTAATTGCTAATTCCTGAATAAATAAAAAAAACCTCCAAATATTAAAATATAAAATAATTCACAGTATTTTTCAATAATAATTTTTTTTTTTTTAATTTAATTATTAGCTAAAGAGAAAATACAGTAATGCTTTAAAAAGCTAATTATTATATAAATGTAAGTTGATTATGTTTAAAAATAATTACATTTATTATATGGATAATGGAAAAAATAACAGATTTTCTTCCTTTAAAGTTAAGATGTTTACAACTTTTCTTTTTATTTTAACCACTAGATATTTTAACACAAAAATATTATATTTATAGTACACAATATATAATAACTTTGTAAAGCTCTGGAAAATGGCCAAAAATATGCAAAACACATGAATATGCAAACAGATAAACAAAATATTATTCTGAAAATAAAACAATGCATGGCTAAATCTCAAATTCGGATGTTATGCAGGAATGTCCAAAAAAAAAATGCCAAAAACAATGTAAAAGTAGTGCTATTAGACAAATAGCCTTGCTAGGTGATATTATAAATACTTAAACATTATCATTAAATATAAAAGATTTTTTTCAATAAAAATTTAAATATTTAAATACCATATTTTTATCTAACAAATGTTTATCTACATCCATGTTTTTAAATTGCTTTAAGAATAAATTAAATAAACTGTTAGACATAAAAAAAAAAAAAAAAAAAAATTTCTTTTAATTGAATTCCTTAATTGAAAACATTTAATAAGTTTTAAAATGATACAATTTAAAGTTGTAAAAAATAGCAGGTTTGATAAAATAGTAATATTAATAACAATATTATTATACTTCTTTTACTATTATCATCATCATCATCCATATTATTATTATTATCATTATTATTGTATTAATGGCAACATTAGAAGTATATATTAAACTAACATAGATATATAAAAAGAAAAGTAATAGATAAAAAAAAAATCACCTCAGAATTATCCTTTACTGAATTTTCACTCATTTCATTACAAACTTGTAGTGTTTTTGTAATCTGATCACATAAATATTTTAAAATAGGAGAAAAATCTAAATGATCCTTCAGAATATCTTTATATGTATTGGTTAATCTTAAAAAAAATGCAACAAAATTAAATTTTATTTAAGTTTTACATTATCAATATTTATCATCATATATATACATATTCACACACATATATATAAAAAATTGATCATACCACTAAGGACATTGACCTAAATGAAATGGAGTTTTTTTAATTATATTTATCACACACATATAAGCACACGTGTAAACACAAAGACTATAAATTTAGTTAAATATGGATAAAAGGTAAAAACAGTTCTTTATATAGCCCACGGCAAGAAAAATATTATTCCTTTAAAAAAATCAGTGAAAGAGAACACATTATTCTCCAGGCTTGCCAATTTCTAATTGGAGAGGGTTTGAGTTTTCAATTTTTGTTTTATACTCTATCTAAAAAAATAGCTATATATCTGTTTAAATACTAATATTGATGTAGACTAAATTGGCTAAAGATTAATGAGATGAAAAAAAGTCTTAAGACTAGTAAAATTTCCACATTTATTACCAGGCTCAGATTCGAACCTAATTCATAAACCGATGAATAGTCTACTACTATATAATTAGACTCGCCACTTAATAAAATATATAAATAACATATATAAAAAATAATCTAAGAATTTGAGAACAATCTAATATTTTTAAAGTATTAATTTAAAATTTTAAAAATATTTCTAAAAGATAACTTCCTTCATTATTAATTTCCTTTTTTTATATTCCAAATAGCTTATATTTCAATATTATAAAAATAATAGTAAAAATTGTGAATTATGAGTTAAATTCTGGAATCACATATTTCTAATCAATTGTTTTAAAGATATAAATAAATATTAAAAAATAATATAAATATGAAGAATCAGATAAACATTTAGTTCAATGTTTTTTTTAAAAAAAAAAACATGCTGTAAAATAAAACCTTTTCAATTAATTAAAAATACCTATTTCGGTTTAATTTTTCAACTTGCTTCTGAAATTTCATTATAAAACTTTTAAACTTAAACAAATTTTAATTAAAATTAGTATATTTTCTTCAAAGTAAATGAATAATCCGATACATGAATCAAATAGAAAACGATTAGCTTAAAGGGCTTTCAAATTTTTATTTTTTTTAAGAACTTTAAATAATTTTAAATATATTTATTTGAAGTTTGGACAATTAAACTCTTAAAAGGGGATAATTTTTAATAAATAGTTAAAGTGAGCTTCTACCTGAAAATTTTTCTTCTATAAAGTTTGAGTACAATGTAAAAGTTCAATGTTAACTCAGAAAAAAAAAAAAAGGAAGGAGAAACAATGTTTAATGAGAATATATTCTCTTGCTTAAATACTGATTTTGTTGACTTTGCTATATTCTATTCTGTTTTAGTAATTTATTATCATCAATAAAAATGATCAGGATTTATTATCTTTGTATTTAAAGTTTTCATAATTAAAATGCCTTCTCAAATTTTGAGATCTTAGCGCATTAAGAACTTCTCTCATGTTGATAGAAAAGCAATTCAAAGCCATTACATATTTATTTCATCTATTCATAAAATTTCTACAGAACTAAGCAGTTGTGCTCATTATCATTATGAACTTTTATTTCTGTAGGCTATTTTGTTATTTTACCAAATTTGTCAATAATTTTATGTTAAAAAAAAAAACACAGAGAAATATTTATTCCCTCCCCCCAGGGCCGGCGGAAGCGGGTATGCAACGCATGCTAGGCATGCGGGCGCTGGCAGAAGGAGGAGCCATCACTGAGAGATTAGCATCTGAAAAAGAAGGCGCCATCCCTGAGAAATTAAAACTCTACTAACAAAAATACTCACATTTGAAGAATATTATTCTCAAATGTTTATTTACAAAAATTATTGAGAGTAGATTATTGAAAATCATATGAAGTCATATTATATCTTATTAAATGACACACACAAGCAGGCCTGCACACAAGCTCTGCTTAATATTAAAAATATAAAACAATCAAATCTATTATTTATCATGAACAATAAACTAAACATAAAGTTTATTATATTACAAATTTCAAATTGTAATGTTTATATATATATAGTACTGCTTATAGTAAACTATAAGTAACTTTCTGCTAGCAAATATATAAATAAACACACACTAAAAGTGTTATAAATTAGAACTTATGTATGTATATGCGTATATATATATATTAGATCATGTACATAATTTTGAAATCGTAAGAAACGATTATAATATTGCAAAATAAAACATTTTCTAATTTTTTATTTAAATAATAATTTGATATAAATATTCGAACGTGTATGTAATATATATTATAGGTATAATTCCAGTAAACTTAATATAATTTTCAGTTTACTTTTTATTTTATATATTTTAATCGTTGTCAAAAGTCTATTTTTTCTGCATACTAATTAGGTTTGCAAATTAATTACATACGTTTGCTTATGATGTTTATCGCAAATTTTAAAATCTTAGTAAGAACTTGTAAACAATAATTATAATCCCAGGAAATTTTCTATTGAAATCGCAAATCAGGCCTAGCAGGCCACCTGTGTTAATTAGAAAAATATATGATAACAAAAGAAAATCTTGCCAATGGTAAAACTAAAATGTTCAATCAAGCGTAAAAAGCTGGACACTTGAGTTATTTTAAAACCTGACCATTTTTAATGTCAATGGCTGAATATTTCCAATTTATTAGCTGCCTTTTTTAGGTAAACAAGTTAAACAACTTCTTCCCCTCCGCGTATAGAGTTTTGTATTTTGGCGCAAGAAGTAATTTGTGTTGGACATCTAAATTAGCGATATATAATCTTAAGTATTAAGATACATGATGTAAATATATAAATTAAGAGTCCGTATTTATTTATTTATTACATTTGAAAATTATTTTAAAGTGGCGTTCATGAGTAAAAGTAATATGGAATCAAAAACTAAGAAAAAACTATCCGGTGCACAAAATCGTAAACGCCAAGCTGAAAAAATAGCAAACATTAAAAAACAAAGTGGATCACTTAATAAATATCTTAAAATATCAACTGCTTCTGAAATAGCTTATACTCAACAAGAACCGTGCACATCATCTAGTTCACAGGGAACTGTTGAAAATATTGAACAAGATTTTAGTAAGAAACAGTTAAGTGACAACAAAGTCATTGTGCCAATATCATATCAAATGTGTACAGATTTAGAAGATCCAGCTGAATGGAATAAAATCGATGGCAAACTACGTGTTATTTTAGTAGAAATGGGGCCTGTTCAAAAGAAAGATATTATATATCCGAACGATGTACATGGCCGTAAATTTTCTGATGTATATTATAATAGAAAAATGGAAAACGGAGAAGTAGTTTTTCGAAAATGGCTTATTTATTATGAAATTTTGAACTCTGTGTTTTGCTTTTGTTGCAAAGTTTTTGGATCTACTGAATCTAGCCTCATAGAAGGATACAATAATTGGAGAAATTTAAGTACAACTTTACACAGACATGAAACTAGTATGGCTCACATGAAAAGTTTATTGAATTGGAATGAACTTGAGAAAAGATTAAAAAACAAAATTACTATTGATTGTCAATCTCAAAATTTATATGAAATGGAAAAGAAACATTGGAGGAGTGTTTTGGAACAGCTGATTGAAATTATCAAATTCCTTGGTAGTCAAAATTTAGCATTTCGCGGATCATCTGATAAATTATACGAAAAAAATAACGGAAATTTTTTAAAATTAATTGAATTATTTGCGAAGTTTGATCCCGTTATGGAAAATCATGTTGAGAGGGCCCTAGATCAAAACAATAGAGTACATTATTTGAGCAAAGATAGCCAAAATGAATTATTGGAAATTTTAAGTACAGCAATTAGGGAAATAATTTTATTATCGACAAAGAAATCCAAATATTATTCTATTATTTTAGATTGTACACCAGATGCAAGTAAAACTGAACAAATGACCATAATTATTCGCTTCGTTTTTGTAATAATGGAACGGTTAAAATTAGAGAAAACTTTTTAGGTTTCATAGATATAACAGATTCCACTGGACGAGGTTTATGTACAACAATAATTGAACAACTGGAAAAATGGAAGATTCCCATTGAAGACATGCGTGGTCAAGGGTATGATAATGGGGCCAACATGAAAGGCAAAAAGGCTGGACTTCAAAATTTGATTTTAACCAAAAACCCTCGTGCATTTTACGTACCATGTGCTGCTCATTCTTTAAACTTAATCATAAACGATGCCGCCAAAGTCAATGTAGATACAATTGGTTTTTTTGCAATTGTTCAAAAAATATACAATTTTTTTTCATCATCTTATAAACGGTGGTCAATCCTTTTAAAATTTATTAAAACTTTAACTCTAAAACAACCATCAGAAACACGATGGGAAAGCAGAATTGATGCAATCCGGCCTCTACGGTATCAGTTGGGTGAAATTTATGATGCACTCTATGAAATAATGAACAACGAATCTTTTAATAGAGAAATTCAACATGAAGCTCAATCACTCTGCACTAACCTTAAGGATTACAAATTTATTTGTTCTTTAATAATTTGGCATGATATATTAAATAGAATAAATCCTGTCAGTAAAATGCTCCAAAATGTAAATATGAATGCTTCACTTGCTTTAGAATCGATCGCAAATCTAAATAAATTTTTACGAGAATATCGATCAGATTCAAATTTCAAAAACATTCTCAAAATTGCAGATGAACTTAGCGAAGAGGTTGATGGAGAGAAAGAATTTAAAACTGCCAAAGAAGTTCGACAACGGAAAAAAACTCGTCAATTTGATTACGAGCATCAGGACGAAACACCTCAAATACCTGAAGAAAAATTCAAAATAAACATGTTTTTTACACTTTTAGATGTAGCGATTAATTCTTTAACAGAACGCTTTGAACTCCTCGAAGCATGTTATAATAATTTCAATTTTCTATATAAAATATCAGAAATTAATAAGAGCGAGTTACAAGCAAAATGCAAAGATTTAGAAAATATTTTGAAATTTGATAACAGTAAAGATATTAATGCTACAGATCGGAAGAGCACGACGTCTGCTTTTCGAGATATTTTTCAAAAGGATTTTTTAAATTCTCAAAACCCTTTCGAAACACTTAATTTTATAGTTTCTAATAATTTATCTATGCCAAACTTATCAATAGCTTTAAGAATATTATTAACATTACCTGTTAGTGTTGCAAGCGGTGAACGCTCTTTTTCTAAGTTAAAATTAATTAAAACTTACTTGAGAACAACTATGTCACAAAAACGGCTTGTTAATTTGGCATTAATTGCTATTGAAAATGATATTTGTGCAGAACTGGAAATAAATACAATCATATCAAGGTTTATTAATATGAAGTCAAGGAGTATAAAATTATAACATGTTTTGTAATGCATTTACTTTTTTTAACTGTATTTTCTTTTTTTTTAATATTAAAAATTATTTATTTACATTGCCTTGTTTGTTTCCCTTAGAAAGATTTTGTACACTAATATTTATAACATGTAGGTGGTAATATACATTAAAGTGACCAGATTTTAACATTGGTAAAACGGGACACCATTGACCGGGGGGGGGGGGCTGATTAAAAATTTGGTTTATATGGAGCGTTTTAAACGCTCCATATATAAACGCTGCGTTTATATAGATATAGCGTACATTAATAATAATAAATTAAATATGTATGTTTGTAATATTATCTTTTTTTAAAATTATTTCATTTATAAATTGTAAATTTATTATTAAATTTGCTAATATTTGCATAAATTTAGAGGTTAGAAAAATTAGCAAAAATTTTAAAAATAATGGGTTTGTTAAAAACAGACAGTGACGCAAATAATAAATATGAAATTTTAAAAAAAAAATATTTGAGATTAAAATATGTAAATGTTTTTCGAAAATTATTTTAAACATTTAAATATTTTAATCTCAAACATTATTTTTTTTTAATTTATTATATATATATATTTGAATCACTCTGTCTATTTTTAACAAACACATTATTTTTAAAATTTCTGCAAATTTTTCTAACATCTAAATTTGCCGTGTTAAATTATATATTATTTCATACAAACCGTTTGTATGAAATAATATATAATTTAACAATCAATTTTATGCTATTTTTGATATCAAAAATAGCACATCGTGCATTCTTTCTAAAAATCATGACTTTTTTAAAACGCCACGGGACACGGTCGGGTCACCTTAGTAAACATACATATTGACAGGGACACCAAAATCAAATTTGCATGCGGGCGCCTAGTACCCAGCGCCGGCCCTGCCTCCCCCCATCTCTTTTTTCAAAATTGGATAAAAGAAAAGATTCCAGAAGCAAAAAATATTCTAAAGGAATGATGAAAGAGTAATGAATATTAAATATAAATATAGACAGCCAGTCAATTCATTCTTTAATTTAAAAAATTGTATAAGCTGCACATATTTGAAAAGTTTTCTTTTGTTTAATCTATAATTTTTTACAAAGTTATAATGAATTTTTAATTAAATAAAAAGAAAAATGCTTTTTAAAATATTATCAAAATCTTGAGAGCTAGTTAAAATATAAAAGTTTATAATTTACATATACTATGTTGCATCTGTAAATATCATGATTGCCAAAACTTGAGTTAGTACAAATTTAAGTAGTTATATAATGAATTTTACTTTTCCTTTCTTTTAGTAGAGAATATTAAATTGACAATATAATTTTGTATTCAGTAGTTCTATGGCGAGTTCATATTTTTAAGATAAAAAGAGATCTGTATAATTTTATCATACTTATTAACGTTTACTGATGACAATCTATATCTCAAGTGTGTGTGTATATATATTATAATGGTCTGTGTGAAAGGTGAAATTTGCAGTCTTACCGTATCTGCCGTACATGGCACCACTAGGCCATTCGAACCTAGAAAATTTATAAAGTAGACAGATACGTGCTGATAAGATCACGACCACCAGCCCTTGCCACTAGCTCAAGGAGATGCAGACTCTTAATATATTTATTAAAATATATTTTTTTATAAAGAATAAAAACAATCATGAGATCACTATCAGTACTAATAACATAAAACACTTTATTTATGTATATATATAAATAACAACACACAAACTTAAAAAAAAAAATGATTATATAAAAAAAAAATTATGTTTTATTTTGTTTCATTATTATTATTTAATTTGTGTTTAACTTTAATTTTTAATCTTAGAATGTTGAGCACAGGTAGCCCACCCAGATGACGCATTCAAAAGATCTTCAAAACATTTGATTCCAGGCCAAAGGTCCGCAGCTATGCCAACGCTCGCTTCCAGATATATATCTGCAACCAATGCAATGTGAACATGTTAGCATCATACCATGCTGACAGGAATGTGCATCGGAACGTGATATTATTTGAAGAAACATGACCTTCGTCCAGTACAGGAATGCATGTCTGTCTGGCGAAGGAATCATGCATGTAATATATTGAAGAGAATAACGCTATGTATGGATGGGAGAGCAGTCTATCTTGCCGACTTTTCATTCCAATCCATAGATCTGAAAAGGGGTCAATGGCACAAGAAATACGTCTGCGACCATTGCAACGATATGACTGCCTCTTTGGGGTCAGGCATTCAGTTGGGCTTGTTGCCCTTATGTGCTAACACCCTTCACATTACATTGATGTAAACGACCATATATCTCTCCACCAGCATTGACACAACTACAAAACAAATTAGTCTGAAATCAAAACCCCCTTAAAACTAACATATATTTAAATTAGGCTAAACGGTTGCCTACACTCAACTTACATTAAATTTAATAATTTAATAAAAAAAAAATCTTTATTTTAAGGTTTTAAATCATTTTAAAATGACATTGTATTTAACTTATTTTTTTTATCCCAAATACTATTTTAACCTATTTTTAAAATTTAATAATGCACAAATAATGATGCGTATATCTTTAAATTTTATGTTTGCAATCACAAACCCTACCCTATTACAAATAAATCTTATTAAGCATGAATAAAAAAAAAACAATACATATTTTAAGAGATTACGTTTTAACTTTAGATCAGAGTTTAAAATTGCACAGTTTATAAAAAAATAAAGTTCAGGCTTGCTCAGGAAAGAAAATCTATAGTTCATTTTAAAGGCAATTAAAGTTCAAAGATTTTAATGTTTAAGAGAATTTATATTTCATTTTATCATTTATAAATCTATACTTTCCTTTGTCTGTGCTCGTTCCTTTGCAACAAAGATCTGAGTTTAGCAAAAGCCTTGTTCTTGCGGACGATGACTATTTATGAAGCTTGACAAGTATTTCTGCATACGGCACCAGTAGTTCGATCCTGGGATCCGTGAAGATGAAAGCTGCCTTCGGCCGGCCGAACCGAAGGAAGCATGATGAAGCTGATTACATTCTTGGTGACGGCGACAATAGCTTTTAAATTATTTTTTACTTTCAGCAAATACAAATGAATTGAAAACTTTAATTTTTTAATTCTCCAATTAATTATTTCTTTTGGATTTTTCTTTTTATAGTCCTGAGGCATCTTATCTCTGGAATGCATGGATCCATCTCGCATATTTCATATCTATATTTCATTGGTTCATTGAGTTTGTTGCCAAGTAGATTTTGGGTTTGTGACTAAGTAGATTTTTGGTTTTGTGGCAAAGTGGAATTTTCCACTGAGGTCTGTGTCTATATCTTTGGGTGGGAAAAGCAAGTCTTTTGTTTCTATTCCTTGACTCTTATCTCTTTCGTAATCATCTTTTCAATGGTCATTTTGCCCTAAGGATCTGTTTGTAATTTTTATTTTTAAGATTAAAAACTCTCTTCATTATTTTTAAAATTAAAAGGTTTTTTATTATATTTTATTTAAAGATTAAAATCTTTACTTCGATTCTATAATTTTTTTAAATCTTATTTTAATATTTAAATCAAACATATTAATAAATTAATAATTTGTTATTTGTGCATCCATTTGTGCTTTTAATTCAGTATTAGATATTTATAAAAAAGTCAAGTATTAAAATTTAAATTTAAAGCATATATATATATCCCGTTACAATATTATAACAATCCGGAGAAGGTAGACTTACGTAAACTGCACTACCGGGCGCCATCTAGGCATTTGAACCTAGAAAAATTTATAAAGTAGGCAGATACGTAAGTCAAAAAAAAAAAAATTTTTTTTTTCTTGATTCCGGTCGTTAGCCCAAGTCACTAGCTCAGTGAGTAGCAGAGATAATAAAATATAAATTTTATATCTTAAATATAAGAGAATAAAAGCCACTGCCAGAAATTAACACATAAAAAATATTTATTTACGCACATATAAAATCATTCTAAATTTGAGGAATAGGTTTAACATTTTTTTAGATTTTTAGATTACTCTTTAATTGTACATTTACATAAATTTCAATGAGTTTAATATTTTATTTAGATGGTCAAGTATGAATAGACTACATAGATTTGCATCTGAAAATAAAACATTCTATCCCTATTTAACCTTAGGCTAAAATTCGCAGTCAAACTGGCATCAATCCATCTGATACATTTATGTATTCAATGTAGCATGAAAATACAACAGCACAAATATACTATACTGTCAGGAATGGACATCTGAACAGTATAGTTAGAGAAAACATTGACTCTTGTCCAATACAGGAATATGACGTCTGTATAGCAAGAAGAACAATAAAATAAAAACTCCATAGGAAGGGACCGTGATCCTTTTTGCCGACTTACAATCCCATCCATAGGCAAAGGGTTGGTGCGGTGTATACAGCGATTCTGCACGTAGCGAAACTCATACTACATCTACTAATTACACAAATATATCCAATCCATTGACCCAATTCAACAACGACACAAATAACCTAAGATTACCCTCCCCTAATATAAATTTACAAATCTATATAGCCATTCACGCCCGACTTAAATTTAACATTTAAATACGTTCGCACAAATGAATTTTATAAAATTTGTTTTAAAATGTTGAGTACAGATCAGCTGCACAGATTCCACGGTCAAAAACATTCCAAATTAAACACAACCGATCAAAATACAAAGTCATCGATAAACGTCACTTGCATAGGGAATATACAAATCCCATTAGCATTCATCGTAAGATGCTTGCAGTGATATCATTGACATATATTCTAATCGAATGTGAAAACCACAACATTATCAACCGCTAACGAATCTATGCAACGTCTATACCCAACCTTAAATTTCCTAATTTAAAATTTAAACAATAAATATTAATACAAATAAATAATAAATGGAAATGATTTTTTTATCTCACGCAAACATATATAAAATTACACATTATCAATTGAGTTGACACATAAGTCAGAGAAAAGTTCTTTTTATAAAATTTAAATTAACTTATCAATCTTTAAAGTTCTTAATTAATATTATGATTTTAACAATTGTTCAGTTCTATTGCTTACGGTAGAAGAGTCCCTGTTCCCGTTGGCAATTCCCACGGAGACTTTCCTGGAAGACCGGTCTGATATTTTGGAGGTAGCATTAGCTGGTTCTGTTCTGGTATCACAGTCTTTGCATTTTTAAAATAAGTGAGTGAGGACGACAAGTGCGTCTTGTCGCTCGACTCACCAAAATCAAGTTGGAAAAAACTGACTGGAACTCAATATTTTTTCTTTTTATAGTCCTCCTATGGATTCCATGAACAAAAACGTCACTGTTCTGTTTTTTCGTTATGGTCCAGGCCTTTATTTGCTTCCATTGGTCAAGCTAAAATCTCTTTCTTCTCTTATCTAACTTTTCATCTGACTTTTTAATTAAACAGCTTTTAGATAATTAATAAACAATCATTTCCATTTATAGATTACAGGAATTAATTAATACCTGTTTTTATTTTAACTTACGTTATTTTTTTATTAAAATATTTTTATATTTCAATCTTGTATTTTTTCATTAAAAAAAATACGTTCAAATACTTTTTTTTTTTTTTGTTTATGAAAAAAATATTTTTAAAGTTTAGCATCTGTGCGAATATATACGTTTAACAAACATTTTAATTTTAGCGTTTAGTTTTTTTTCTTTTTAATACACTTATTTTTATATGCGAACTTAAAAGTTTTTATTTCAATTTAATGTAACGACATATTTATATATCGTTACATATCAGTAAACTTCCTCAAAAAAAATAAAAACATTTAAAAAAAAAAAAAGAATTTACTTAGTGTTAGTAATTACGTTACACAAATTTGTTATATATGAAATTTCAAAAGGACAAAACTTTTTTTTTTAAAAGACAAAACAGTAATTACAAATATAATGATAAAAAAAAAGTTGACTGATGATTCCTTACTACCAGCTAAATTTCTGCCCCCTCCCATCCAAATTTCTTTTCTTCAACTTTTAAGTATTATTTAGGCAAGTTAAACGATTAGATTTTAAACAAGACTTTTTTTTTTTAAAAAAAAAATTATGATTTATATTTATTAATTACATTTTATTTATTACTTTTTATTCCTCGTATTTCTCTTTACATATGCGCAATTTTTCTTACTGGCAGTACCTTTAAGACAAAATTTCAAACTATAACTCCATGTCAATACAACAAATATATTTATACAATTTTCAGAAAAAATTTACGGGCATGATTCACTTTTAAAATTCTCAGGGCACTCGTGTTTATTAAAGATCGGCCCAAGTTGGGTAGCCAGTTATAACAATCCGGAGAAGGTAGACTTACGTAAACTGCACTACCAGGCGCCATCTAGGCATTTGAACCTAGAAAAATTTATAAAGTAGGCAGATACGTAAGTCAAAAAAAAAAAAATTTTTTTTTTCTTGATTCCGGTCATTAGCCCAAGTCACTAGCTCAGTGAGTAGCAGAAATAATAAAATATAAATTTTATATCTTAAATATAAGAGAATAAAAGCCACTGCCAGAAATTAACACATAAAAAATATTTATTTACGCACATATAAAATCATTCTAAATTCGAGGAATAGGTTTAACATTTTTTTAGATTTTTAGATTACTCTTTAATTGTACATTTACATAAATTTCAATGAGTTTAATATTTTATTTAGATGGTCAAGTATGAATAGACTACATAGATTTGCATCTGAAAATAAAACATTCTATCCCTATTTAACCTTAGGCTAAAATTCGCAGTCAAACTGGCATCAATCCATCTGATACATTTATGTATTCAATGTAGCATGAAAATACAACAGCACAAATATACTATACTGTCAGGAATGGACATCTGAACAGTATAGTTAGAGAAAACATTGACTCTTGTCCAATACAGGAATATGACGTCTGTATAGCAAGAAGAACAATAAAATAAAAACTCCATAGGAAGGGACCGCGATCCTTTTTGCCGACTTACAATCCCATCCATAGGCAAAGGGTTGGTGCGGTGTATACAGCGATTCTGCATGTAGCGAAACTCATACTACATCTACTAATTACACAAATATATCCAATCCATTGACCCAATTCAACAACGACACAAATAACCTAAGATTACCCTCCCCTAATATAACTTTACAAATCTATATAGCCATTCACGCCCGACTTAAATTTAACATTTAAATACGTTCGCACAAATGAATTTTATAAAATTTGTTTTAAAATGTTGAGTACAGATCAGCTGCACAGATTCCATGGTCAAAAACATTCCAAATTAAACACAACCGATCAAAATACAAAGTCATCGATAAACGTCACTTGCATAGGGAATATACAAATCCCATTAGCATTCATCGTAAGATGCTTGCAGTGATATCGTTGACATATATTCTAATCGAATGTGAAAACCACAACATTATCAACCGCTAACGAATCTATGCAACGTCTATACCCAACCTTAAATTTCCTCATTTATCATTTTAAACAATAAATATTAATACAAATAAATAATAAATGGAAATGATTTTTTTATCACATGCAAACATATATAAAATTACACGTTATCAATTGAGTTGACACATAAGTCAGAGAAAAATTCTTTTTATAAAATTTAAATTAACTTATCAATCTTTAAAGTTCTTAATTAATATTATGATTTTAACAATTGTTCAGTTCTATTGCTTACGGTAGAAGAGTCCCTGTTCCCGTTGGCAATTCCCACGGAGACTTTCCTGGAAGACCGGTCTGATATTTTGGAGGTAGCATTAGCTGGTTCTGTTCTGGTATCACAGTCTTTGCATTTTTAAAATAAGTGAGTGAGGACGACAAGTGCGTCTTGTCGCTCGACTCACCAAAATCAAGTTGGAAAAAACTGACTGGAACTCAATATTTTTTCTTTTTATAGTCCTCCTATGGATTCCATGAACAAAAACGTCACTGTTCTGTTTTTTCGTTATGGTCCGGGCCTTTATTTGCTTCCATTGGTCAAGCTAAAATCTCTTTCTTCTCTTATCTAACTTTTTTCATCTGACTTTTTAATTAAACAGCTTTTAGATAATTAATAAACAATCATTTCCATTTATAGATTACAGGAATTAATTAATACCTGTTTTTATTTTAACTTACGTTATTTTTTTATTAAAATATTTTTATATTTCAATCTTGTATTTTTTCATTAAAAAAAATACGTTCAAATACTTTTTTTTTTTTTTGTTTATGAAAAAAATATTTTTAAAGTTTAGCATCTGTGCGAATATATACGTTTAACAAACATTTTAATTTTAGCGTTTAGTTTTTTTTCTTTTTAATACACTTATTTTTATATGCGAACTTAAAAGTTTTTATTTCAATTTAATGTAACGACATATTTATATATCGTTACAATATATATATATGTAGGCATATGTATTTGTGCAGCTAGATGCAAAGCATATTTGATCCCAATTTCATTATTCCTTTTTTTTAAACCCTTGAGAATTAAAAAAGCAATGATGGGGATAAGCATATTAGATTGGAAGTCTTTAGTTGCAATCTTTTTTTTGAAGAAATACAATCATTAATGAATATGTTTAGAACTGAATTTGAAATAGGATTTCCAGCTGGCAAACATTGTATATTTAGCCAGTTCTATTTAGGGATATAACCTACTTACCACGGATGTGGATGGAGGCCTAGAAAATATAGTCAAAAATGGCATGTCTTCCACAATTTGGTTAGGTTGTTGTCATAACAGATTACACATTATAATGATAGAAATAATAATATCAATAACAGGAGCAGGGATAGTATAAATTTTTTCTAAATATACATATATAGAATGTAATAATTAAATTTGTAAAGGGCATACTCATTATGTAAAGTAATATATATTAAGGCTATAACCTTAAGACCATGCGCCTGAAAAAACAACAGTAGGGACCTCTGCAAATCTTAACACAAGATTTATTTAAAAAGTAGGTTGAAGATAAGAGTGGCCCTCTTGTCTTTTAAATAAATCTGGTGTTAAGATTTGCAGAGGTCCCTACTGTTGTCTTTTCAGGTACATTGTCTTAAGGTTATAGCTTTAATATATAGAATGTGCAAACTTTGCTTGATACAAATTCTTCAAGACTAAAATGGAATATTGCACTGGTGACTAAGGTACTGTTAAGATTTAAAATCAATATAATTGCTCTTAATGAAATTTGTCTTCCAGATGAAGGAGGTTTAATGAAACAAGCCTAATAGTGTTAAAACTTGCCTTGATCAATGATACTAGTGCTTATGGTCCAACCTTACATTTCGAGAATTCAGAGAAAAAAGCTTCTCTTTCTTGCTAGATAGCAGTACTACAGCAATATCATTAAAAAGATTAAATTTTTATTCTCAGTGATTTTAATGCTTGATCTTCTTGTACAAATATTAGACTTTGGCCAAAAGTTATTGGAAATAATGAGAACAGAGCTGTATATTCAAATGATCTGTTGATATTGAATTTTTTGCACAACACATGAATTAACTTTGTTTAAACACAAAAACAGTTCTAAAAAACATCTACACTCAAAGCAAGAGCATTTAATAGATTATCTTATAATTAAGAGGCAGCATATAAGAAAAATTTATATTATGCAAGCACTTATAATTGCAGACTGTTGAATGGATGATAGATTATTATTCTCCAAGATTAAAATAATTGAAGCATTAAAAAGTAATTTTATATCAGTTTTATTCAAAAGAAAATTGATGTTTATTCTTTAGAAATATCTACTATATATTTTAAATTTCATCAGCTGTTAAACACTAAAATTGCTAATTTGGATACTAGGATTAACATATAAGGAGAGACCCAAATAACTAGAATAATGTTCTGATAAGTGTGCCTGTTGTTGTACATTGATTAAAAGGAAACACACTATTTTCTGCTGGCAAAATATAATAAATACAAGAAGCCTTAAAAATGATTGGTGGATTAAAATTGCCAAAAAAAATTGTATAGTTATTCACTAATTACGGTCACTGTGGATCTTTTTTTGATGCAAAGAAAACAACAAATAGATCTAAGAAATAATATCACAATCCTATTAAATCAAGCATTGTTACTCTTTTATATGATAATAATATTTTCAACAGGTGGAAGGAGTCTTTTGATCACTTTTTTGAATTGCAGTACAAGAACTAAGATGATGACAACTTTTAATAATATTCATTTTGTGTGTTCCTTTAGATTTATATCCAGTATCCAATATAGTGATATTAAAACAACTGTTTATAATTTTAAAAATAGAAAGATTGCAATCCTGATGAAATACCTGGAAAAGTTTTAAAATTAATGGTTATATGTTAGTTTCAAAAATATTAGAATGTTTTATGAATGTATGGACCCATGAAGTTGAAATTTAAGGATGTTTCTATTGTTTCAATTTTTAAAAATAAAAGCAATAAACAAGTTTGCAGTAATTATTATGGAATATAATTATTATCTACTATAGCAAAGATATTTTAAAAGATTTTGTTGAGTAAGTTGCTTTCAGTGATAAATGAATGATTATCAAAAACTGTAGTTTTAGAGAATTCACAAAGCACTATATACATGAGCTGTGCTAATTGGTCTAACAAGCTTATTGATAAATGCCAGCAAAAGAAAGCATTTTAAAATCTCTATCTAAAAACCACACTCTAACCTCAGACCAATGGTTCATGCTTTGGCACTCCTCAGTGAGGCGCTTAAATAGTTTCAGACCCTAGATCTAAAAATACCAACCCAAAGCCAGCATTTATCTAAAAGTTATCTGTTGAGTGGAAAATCTAAAATTTTCAGACACCCAAATGTCTTCAAACCCAGCTATCCAACTCAAATAGTTATATGGGCCAAGAGATTTTCAGCCATACTATATATTAATAGCCTTAGCAATATAACATACAAGCTTAAAAAAATATATAGGTCATGGGATATTTTTATTGACTATATACATGGTTTTTGTTGTTAGGCAAATGCAAAAAAGTGTACCAGGAACAAGAATGATTTATGTGTTACTTTTATTGTTGAGATCAAGGCATTTGAATCAGTTCATTGATTATATTTATAGCACTGTTTGAATTTAATTGGTTGTTCACCAAAATTTAATTATATAATATAGCTTCTACATGATAGAATGAGAAAAAATTTATTATTATAAGTAGAAAATTTGAGGCACTTGAAAGGAAAACTGGGATTAAAAAAGGGTGTGTTCTTACTTCAATTTTAAGATAGTTATTTGTGGAACTGTTTATAAGCGGCTTAGTGAAATAGAGATAAATATGCAATATTAATTTGATGGTGAAATTTTTAATATGAATCAATTAAAAGCAAAAGCAAACTTCATCTTCTTGGATTTTGATTTATAATGTGCAGATGATTTTTCTATTTTTGCCAATCCAAAAGGCGATTTACAGAATATAGTTAATGTTTTGAATGCAACATTTAAAGCCATTTGTTTAATAATTAATGTCCAAAAAAAACTCATGTTTTTATGAGCCATATAATGGAAAAAAATCCTCAGAAAATCAATTTAAATACTTTGGTTGTTTTATATACATATTCCAGTGTACTGCTGTGGTTTTTAATAAGTTAAAAAATAGAATATTTCTTCACAAAAAAATAACTACTGCAATTAATTTAGCGACATACTGAGTGTTATTTTATTTAATTTTTTGCATGGAAATGAGACTTTGACATCTTATTGATGCAATATGAAGGCATTTGAACATTTTCATTTAAGAATGTTCTATAAAATTTTAAAAGTACAATGACGTGATCATAAAACCAATCAATGTGTTTTTCAACTTGCTGGATGTGGTTATTGTAGAATCTTACTATCGTATAGATTGAAAGGACCTAATATGAGCCAACTCAATCTATTGCATCCAATTGGGTTCTGCACTTGAAGAGGTTCCTATGCCTGTCAAAATTTATGTAATTTAAAAATTTTACTAAAAAAATATAACTTGTTATTTCAAAAATTACAATAATTAGAAACATATATTCAATTTTTTTTTTTACATTATTATCACATATCTATATTACAGCACAGAGTTGACTAATTGCATTGCAACTTCTACCAACTCTCGTGCTCCAATGCATATAGTATGCATATAGCAAGTTGTCTTCTGTAAAGTTGCAAAAAATAAAGATATGCCATTTATTATTTTTTTAAAAATTACATAAATAAATTGTTAGTATTTATTTCACTAAATTGTAAATTTAATTATTTAGGTATATGTGAATTATTTCTATAGCAAAGTAACTAATTTTACTATAGTTTAATTATTTTATATAATGAACAATTAAATAAACTTATAAAATATTTTTAAAAAATCTTAGTTGTTCAATTGTTATAAAATATTAAATATTATTCTAAACATATAAAACTGTAAATTGTTAATTTACATTATTCACATCAATTTTCAGTACTTTTTAATTAATAGAAAATTATCAAAATATTTTTGATTATTTTAATGCAAATTTAAAAAATTTAAACCAATATAAAAATATTTATTTTCAATTGTTATCTGTCTTTGGGAAGAAATCTTAACACTAAATATTTCTTCATAGGATGTTCAATTCAAAACAAGAAAGAAATATGGTCAGAAAATATCTAAGTGGTATTACCAAAAGACAATTAAGTGAAATAAAAAAAATTCCAGTTAAAAAACAAAAAGCCACTTTGCACAAATTGTTTGGTGAAAATAGATACCAAGCAAAATATCAAATGACTTTCTCTGCTTGCTTTCAACATCTGCATTAAAAACAATGATTTATTTATTCTTTACTGTGGTGATAACTAAAAAATATGGTGCTATTAAAGAAAAAAATGATTTAAGAATGGTTGAAATCTAAAAAAGACAAAAATAGTAAAGAAACTAATTCAAGGACAGCCTCTGGCATACACTGAATTATAATAACCACTTTGTGAACTTTTATAAAAGCTGAGTCAACTTATGATTTTTTTATAGATAAAATGTATTTTCTGAAAATTTAAATAATAAAGTATAATTTTTTTTTTGCAATTATGAGTTTATGTAATTTATATAATTTACAAAAATTATCATAAAACAAGATAAAAGATTTATATACAAATAACTAATTACTAAAATAATTTATAAAGAAAAAAATGTAAACCTGGAAAAAGTCTTCCAAAGTGAAGCCATTATTTTGACATCCAAAATATTAACAATCTGGCAAATGTCATATAAGCCATAACAAACTAAAACAAAACTCTGGATTAAAATAAATATTTAAAGTATAAAAATAATAGTATATATATATTCAAGGAAATATAAATATTTATATTATTTTTTTGAAACAATTCTTAATAAAACAAATATTTTATAATATTAGTAAGCGTAAAACTAATGAATATATATATAAACCAATAAAAATAAATTAAATAATGGAAATACATAATAAATGTATATAAAGAAAAAAAATGTTTTCTGAAAAAGATATGTCCTTGACTATGTTTTGATATGCATTCTTCCTTCATAAATATATATATATTAATAACTGCTGTAGTTATTAACTGGGTGATTTATAATTCTTCACCTTAAAATTGCCATTAATTTTAATGTGTCTGTGAACAATGATGATATTCAACCAGATATACATTGTTATGCTCATATTTGTTTTAAACATTTTTAAAAGCTTCCATACTGGTTACAAAATATTTTTATAAATGTAGACAATTATTATTTTTATATATATTTAATACTTTTACATATACTTAAAGCACTTCAGTAAAGAAATTGTAGACAAACACTGTAATACTTCATTACTTTTATATGATGTATTTAACATTAAGCAATGCCAATAAAGTGAAGACTCTATCACTATCCAAATAGATTAAATAATTCAGAACTATGCAAACCAGATTAAATCAACTGGATTATTTTAGAATTCTACCCAAAAATTCATTATATATAAGCTTCATTTTAAAGATTTCACACTACAAACAATTGCTTCATATCATACATGGAAGTGTATGTTCAGTTTATTTATTAAAATTTATATCATTAATTAAATAAGCCATAAAATGAAGTCAGCATAGCTTGGTCAAGTTTTATTTATCATTTCAGTGAAATTTGACAAATCAGACAGTTCTCAAAATATGACCAAAATAGTATCTAGTTTTTATTGGTAAATTGACATTCAACACATATGCCATGCGCTATGACTTCTCCTTTATCAAAGTCAGGAATCTCTCAGCCACTATGCCAAGAAAAAACTGTTAACCATCTTACCTTCCCTTTCCATTCTCTATCCTAAGTTTTTCTCATATTCTTCTCTATTCTGCTCCATCCCATTTTCACAACATCATCTTTGTCCCCTCTATGATGTTTATATCTAGATCACATTTATCTTTTTCCAAATCCAGCATAAAAATCAATAACCCACTTTCTGTATAATCACTTTTTTTATATTTATTCTTCCACAATTTCATTATTTGTACCCTTTCTGCTTGTAAGCATTTACATTCTATTAGCAGATGCCTAATATCTTCCATGCTTTTCTTACATAGTTTGCAGACTAAATCACCCACATTTCTCCTTTTATGTGTATATTCCCTTGATCCTGTTCAAGGCTTAACTTCCACCCAATATACTGTTTACTTCTATATATAATTAAACTCTTTTTACACTTCATGCTAGTTCTCCATCTCTACAACTCCCTATTTTTTATTAATGCAGCTATTTTTCTGTCCCATTCTTTGCCACTATAACACTCAACATTCTCCTAAAACAATCATACTACCTTTTGTATAAGTATACTTCCATAAAGTCTTTATCCAAATCTTCTAAATACCGTACTACTTTTCTCACCCATTTTGTTGCCTGTCCTTTACTCACAACCCAATTAAATGTTATTTTGGCTATTCTCTTACTATCCATAAATTGCAATCTACTGAGCATTTTCATTTTACTTTTTGCATCTCTCCTATAAAACTTGACCATCCCACTTCTCTTTGAATTGCCTACTTTGTCGTCCACTCATCTGCATCTAATGCATGTCTTCCTACTCCTCATTGTACTTTTTTTAAGAAATCTAATCTAACTCTATACTAACACATAACGCATCATTACCATAAATTAACTCTGCTACTGCCATTCCCTTCCATACAATTCTTGCTACATTATATGAGAACACTGTTAATTTCTTTAACAGTCCCTTTTTTTTCTTTGCTTCATATATTAATTTTTTCTCCCATTCATCCAAGCAATTTTTCTGATTATGTAAGATGATTCCCAAATAGTTATACCTATTTCCCACATTTAACTTTTATATCCCCCAATAAAAATTCTTTCTCTTCTCTTTACCCAGCATTTATCATCATTACTTTTGATTTTGCTTCACTAAATTTAATCCCCATCTCTTTGCCCACCCTTGCACATGGCTAGAGCATAACTTCCATATCTTCCCTACTTTCTGTGCACAAGAAGATATCGTCAGCAAACAAAAGATCTGATAATATATACACTCCCTTGCCATTTATTAATGGTATCTCTACCCCTCTTCCTAGTCTTTCTACTGCTCTCTCCATTTTTTCTCATATATAATAAAACAAAATAGGTGACATACGGCATCCTTGCCATAGTCCCACCTCAGATCAGTGAAGATGGATTGAACTTGGAGAGACCTTCATCCTGCAATGGATTGATAATGGTTGACAATGAAGAGGATGACGATAACGTATAGTAATTATTTTTTTGACAATGAAGATGATGACGATAACGTATAGTAATTATTTTTTTTACAATCTCTTAATAAGATCCACTAAAGCTCCATTCATTCCCAAATTTATTAAACTTTCCCATAATATATTTCTATTTATTCTATCACATGCCTTCTCTATATCTATAAAGATCATATATAACTGTCTACTTGTATTCCTACTCATATCTATAAGTTATGTGACTACAAATAAACTATTTCCTATACACCTATTCATTCTAAAATCTCCTTGCATTTCTCTCACTATATTATTTTCTTCCATCCATTTTGCCACCCTTCCAGCCACCATATATGCAAAAACTTTATATAACACTGACCTTACTACTATTGTTTATCTTTCCATGATCTGTATCCTTTTCTTTAAATAAGAGCCTTATTCTTGTATTATTCCAGCTATCTGGAAATTCTGTCTTCTGTGCCATCTGATTAAAACATGATAATAGATTTAATTTTTCTCTATTTCCCAAATTCATCAACATCTCTACTGCCCATCCATCTAAACCTCTTGCCTTTCTACTTTTCAATTTCTTCCCTGTCTCATTCAATACATTTTATAGCAATGAGGTCAGCTTGTAGAGACAACTAGTGATAAAAATAACAAAATTGAAAAATTATACTTTTGGAATAATAAACAATTGGAGTACTTCAAGAAAAAAATAAAAATAGCTCATAATTTCTAATAATAAGATGTTGGAAAATCAAATAAATATTTAGAAATTATTATGAAAAAATATTGTCAGTTTCATGCATGTATTCATAAACATGTAACATTTCATTATGATATAGCAAACACATTGAATCTTAATAGAAAATGCTCTTTTTTATGACTCACACTTTTTATCTAATATTTATGAATATGATTATCAATTCTATTATAAATTTGGCTGGAAATGACAACACATTTTTTTATTTTTATCACGTTTTTATATAAAAGTCTTAGCAACAATAATTTAAAATTTTTATATGATTTCTGATTTATTTTTCTTTTCTATAATGGAGAAAGAAAGAATATTTACTTTACACTAACAAACAGTTTAATTTCTTATATAATAATAATAATCTTAAAAAAAATGAAAATGTTTTCATTGTATGGCAACATTATTATGTAATGAGACTATATCTAAATAGAAAATTAATAGTTTACAAAATTTTATATCAAAAATTTAACCAATATAATGGATTCAAATAAAATATTTAATTTATTCTTGATCATAATTCTAGTTTATACTTTTAAAAAAATCATTATTTTTACATTATTAAGATAATAATAATAATAAATAATTATCACATCACAACCATTTTTAATATTTGTAAGCCAATAAAATCATTAATCAACAGAAAAAATAAATCCAATTTAATACTTTAAAAAATAGTATAATAATAATTAATTGTTTAAATTTGATAGTTTTATCTTTAATACTCAAAGAATAAAAGTTATATAAAACTTTACCTGCAGTCAAATTAGCTGCATCATCATCAATGATATCATCGATTTTAAGTTTTTCTAATAAAAGTAAAAATGCCTAATGAAAAAGAAAAAAAAATTACAATAAGTATCATAAAAAAAAAAAACTAAAAAAATAAAATCATTTGAAATTATGTTTTTCAATAAGAATTCTTACATCTTGCAAACTATGTGTTCTTCTAAACAAAAGTTTCAAATAGTCAACCATTGATGAAATCATATCTCCATACAGATCATTGCTAAACTAAGAATATTAAACAAAATTCATTTTCGACTACTCAATAAAAATTAATTTCAATAAAATAAAAAAATAAGTTCAAATCTATCAGTAGAAAAACAATATATATATATATTAAACATAAATTAGAAATAAATTTTAAATTTTATAGTAGAGAAAAATGATTTACTTACTTTGCAATGTCTATAGGAATCTTTAAGAATTTGAATAATAGTTTCTGGTAAATTTAATATATTCTTAAAAGTGATATCATTCATGATGGCTAGAGTCTGATTGACACATAATTCCATACATTCCAGAATATCACACGCAATCTATAAAAATATTGAGATTTTATTTTATTTTATTTAAATAATAGTATTTTATTTCATCTGTTAAAATGTAGTAGATCACTACTAAGGATTCTTTATTACATATTATACATTAATAGAGCAATTGGTTGGTTTATTTAAATTTGTTTTCATTACATATTACATTATAGGTATGTGTGTGTGTGTGTGTATAACAAAATCTATCTTTAATTAAACATATTTAAATAAATTGAGAAAAAAACTATTCTCAGTTTTCCCTGAGCTTATATACACCTGGGTCTCATTTTACGCGATAGATAGGTTCCTCAGAAAACACGCGCAAACAAAATCGCGCAAAAATAGACATAACTTACATTGAAAAAAGGGGGGATGCGGTCTGTGATTTTTCAAAATTCGCGTAAAAGCAAAGCACCAACGTAAAATTACTTTATAATTCATGCAAAAAAAATAAGGAAATAAAATATGACTAATAAAAAATTTCAAAATTGAAAAAAATTGAAACAAGACAAACTTTTTTTAACTATAATATTTAATTTTATTCAAAATAATATATTTTTATGCATAATTTACAGTACAGTAATTTACATTTTTTTATACACGTTTTAATTATTATCGATAAACAGGTTCGTTTGCAAACTGATAAAAAAATCAGATTCTTCTCAAGAGGAAATACAACTAGCACCAACTTCACTCTCATGTTGTGTTAATGATTTTCTGGTGACAACGTAATTAGTAATTAATCTTTGAGACAATGATTTTATTAATTGTTTATGAAGCTCGCGATATCCAGACATACAACCATTTAGCTCTCATTGGAATTTAAGAGCACGTTAATGATTAGTGTCATTAATAAGAAAATAATAATTGATTACGTTCTTTTTTAAAAAGCAAAAACAGAATGTGATTTAAAATGCAAAATTAACACGCATAATGTTTGAACAAATTTACATTATAATCTTGTAAAATTTAATATGTGTATACATAAAATGTGGAAATCATGATTTTAATTTCATTATTGCATAAAATCTTACTATTATAAAGCACTGAAAATATTGAAATTACTAAGATGAAAGTCGAATTCCAATAATGTGCTATTACTTTCAATATAATGTAAGTGCGCGAAATTTATTATTTAAAGTAATAGCGCATTTTCAGAGGTCGACCTCCGGTGAAACATGAATCGCGTAACTTCAAAATCGTGTTAAATAAGTCCGCGTAAAAAGAGACCCAGGTGTATATTGATATGAATATTTTTAGTAAAAAATGTCAAATAATTCTTTCAGTTTTCCCATGTATAAGTTCAGACAAAGATAAAATGTTCAGATAATATTTCTGTGTGTAATTTTCAGTACACCACTCTCATGCAAGGTAGGGACAAGTTTCTATCCACTTTTAACACCTTGTGGAAGAATGTAATCGTAAACATTGATCAAAGACATATGAAAAAATTCTGATCCTCAAAATGCACACTTTGTGCTGAACCAGCACTCATCAGTTGGCCCAGACCACAATCTCTTGCACATATCTTTATCATTATTCAGTATATATATATATATATGGATAGCAAATTAGTACAGTTTAGATTATGTTTTTAAATACATCCCTCCACAAGGTGTTAAAAGCAAGCAAAAACCAGTCTTGACTTTGCATGAGCAGTGTACTGAAAATAATACTGCAAAAATATTATTCTTTATTGGATAATCTCTAATCTAATGATTGATTAATAAAAAATTTTAATGTATTTTCATTAAGTGATCTATAACAAAGTTGTAAGGGCAATACACTTGACCCATCAATTAAACTGTAGTAATTTGTTATCTATATATATATATATATACTGAGCAATGATAAAGATATATATAAGAGATTGTGATCTGAGCTAACTGATGAGTGCTGGTTCAGCACAAAATGTGCATTTTGGGAATCATCAATCTTTTTCACTTCTTTGGTCATATGTTTATAATTACATCCCTCCACAAGGTGTTAAAAGCGGATAGAAACTAATCCCTCTCTTGCAAGAGAGTAGTGTACTGAATATTACACTACAGAAATATTATTGGATAATCTCTAACTTAATGAATGATTAATAAAATGTATTAATTTAATGTTTAGATAATTATAATACTCTGCTCTTATACATGAGAAAGCTCAAAATAAAATTTGATATTTTTTGACTGCAAAAATTTTGTAATAATAAGTATCATTTTCAGCATTACTGATTAATTGCAGAATAGTTTTTTTCTGCATTTATTCATTATATCCAATTCCATAGCTGGATATCTATTTTACTTCAATGGTTCACTTTTTTTTATAAACATGTTCAGTTCATTTTAACCTCTTATATTTATAACTAAGATCAAACATATCTGTTTATCTAATTCATATAATTGCCTTTCTTTAGCCAATGTGTAGCTGAAAGATCCTGTATTATATGTCTAAATCTTAAGTTAAACACTAGCAAAACAAATTTTAAAATATATATTTGAAGATATAAAGCATTATTTGCAAAACCAACCCAACAAGTGCAAAATATTTCTAGTAAACTGTTATAGAAAAAGTTTGGGACATAGGGATCATCTTACCATACTAAAATCACTAATTTTGAACTTTAAAAACTTTTCTCAAAAATTTAACAATATCATAGACTTATGTAATTATATTTTAAAAACTTTAATCACGAAAGAAATGTACATAGAATCAAATGCATTTTCCTAATGTAAAAATCAATTACAAAATGGAACCTCTTAATATTGATCTGCCTGTAATTTCCTTGAATATTTGGTTGTGATCTACTATTTTAAAGCCAGCTTGTTTCTTTAGTTGGCTTTATTTCAAAGTTTTCTGCAGATTATTTGTAATAGTCTTTATAAATAATTATTAAAAGAATGATAACACACCTGTAATTCTTAATATCTTTCATCTTCATTGCTTTCTTTTGGATAACTGATATATTTTTATCAATTAGGCATTTTAAGTAAAACTTCACAAATTTTTTTTTTTATCTATTGTTTTTTTTAAAGAAATATTTATAATGAGCCTCCTGTCACCTTTGATGCACAATGCCAGGACTTGATCTTCTTGTCCCCATTCTTTCATAGCTTATAGAAAAATATTTATTTCTATCATTTATTTTCATAAAATATGTATAGGGTGTTTTTAAAATTCCAACAGTATCACATTAAAGTTGGATAAAAATTTAAAAAAATAATACTAAACACATATAAATAGGATTTAAAATTCCCCCGATTTAACACGTTACATAAAATTAGCACTTATGATTTTTTGCAAAATCTCTTTAGTTTCTAAGTTCTATTTCTGAAAGCAGATTATTTATTGACATAAAAAAGAAAGATTGAAAGAATGCAATAACAAAGAGTCTTCTATCAATGCTTTTAAATTATTTTTTTCCCCAAAGGAAAAAAAAACATTGAAAGTTTCAAATATCTTAAGCTTTCCCCAACTTTTAACCATGATCTAACGCATTACATAAAATTCTCATCTGCATATTCTGTATAAAAACTCTAGAACATTTAATTTAAAGAAAATACAAAAAAAAAACTTTATAAGTTACATTTAGATATTTTAACAAAAACTACAATTACTTAGAAAATTAAGTTCTATTTTTCCTGTGTTAAATAAGACTTCATTAACTATTTCATAAAATGCAACTTTATTCTTTTTTCTTGTTTTTTCTTTAACATATATTTAATTGGGCCAGAGCAACATAACTAATAATTAATAATAACTAATAATTAATACTTTGTCAAAATATTGTATTTTTTAATACAGATGTATTGTTTCTGCTAATTTTTTAACAACAGTTTCTTTTCTGTAAGGATGATCAGATAGGAAAAATGTTAAGCCCTTATTAATAGATTAACCGTTCTTTTTTATAAGGATGGCCAGATAAGAGAAATTTTAGACTCTTATTAGCAGGTTATATCCTGGATTTTTAGCAAACTGTATCACTTGTTTCCATTTCTGTTTCACTTATGATTTTATATAGAGAGAGCAGACTAAATCTCTATATAATTTTAAAAATTTGAACTTATTTAATTTTTTTTAAACTGATAATTTTTAATTATTTTCATATTTGTTAATTTCTTCATGCATTGTCTGTTTAATTAGAATGTTTGCTGAGAATTGCTATTGAATGCTCCATTATCTGTAAAACTGGCAGTTTTTTTTTAGTTAAATATCTATTGTCTTCTTATTGATCTCTTAAGTTTAATCATTTTCAAAGTCTTAATATCTAAAGTGATTTGTAAGATCTAGTTTAAATTCATTGAGCTTATCTGACGATAAAAAATATCAACTGTTTTACTGTATTTCTTAAAACTTTTGGGTTTTTTTTTTTTGCTTTACTTTAATACATATGTAACACTTCATTAATCAATAATTATTTACAGTACTGAAATTTGTTAAAATATTTCTGGAAACCCAAATTTTCTGCCAATCAAAAACATTTATTTTTGGATACACTATATTCACTTTCTCTTTAGATTTTTTCCAAGTTAACAATTGTCTCAGAGGTAGAGTAACTCACTGATCAGAAGAAGTTTCAGGTTTAACACCTGACTAAGAATATACAAAAAAATCTCAGTCTGATAAATTTAAATGTAATTGCTGTATGACAATATTCATAAAAATTAAATCAGCAGAAGAGAGTGGATATCTAAAATGGAAAGAACTTAATCACAATTAGTCAGATAGAAGAAAATCAATTTTAAAATTCATAATAATATGTAGTATCATTATTATTTATAGAATGAGATTATTACTGAATTATAGTGATAAATTTTGGCATCTTAAAAGAATGAGTATGAATGAAAATAACCATAATGTAACAATGAAAAAAAGAAAAAGAAAATTAGTTCATTATATATCTTTAGAAACATACTCTAAAACATTAGAATAATTGTGTACATAGTTTAATTATATTAGAAATTAACTCAAATTCATTATAATTATACCTATATAACATTGAACATTAGAAAAGTAAATATTTGAATGAGAGTTCATGTAAATTCTCTTTGCAAAGATAGTTTGAGTAAATAGCAACAAAGTGCCATAATCAAGCAATAGGATTATATTATCATTGAATTTGGCTTGCTATCCCCTTAACATTATTTATTATAGCATCTTAATTTTAGAGTAATATCAAAACTATAGTCTTTTGTGTCATAAAGTTCATTTAACTTTTGAGTTTTTCTTTGAAAACCACAAAGCAAAACAAAAAATTAACATGTTTTGTGTACAATTATATAATTTTTATTTAATATACTGATGCTTTCATTATTTCTTTCTTAGGTCAGAGCCATATTATCCTCTTATTTCACAGTGGTGTACTACAATATTCAAGCTTCATAAGAGTTTCATGAGAGCATTTTATGATATTTTGATTATTAGCAGTAATGTCAGCATAGTATTAAAAATCATATTTTTTTAAAGTCAAAGTATGAACACTCATGTGACCAACCAATATTGTAATAGGATCTGCATTTTCTAACTAAAAATTACTATACAAATAATATTGTATAATTAGCTATATCGAATATGAGCAACTTACTGAAATCACCAAGTTTTATATAAATTTAAACCCAAAACTTGGACATAATAAACTATCATGCCAATTACTATACTACAAGTTTTTTTTAAGTGTATATCCGTATTTAAACCTAGCTTTGAACAAATGATAAATTTGCACAATGAATTCTATAGAGCTCAAATTATTTGCTGTGTTAGTGCTCTTCTTAATATAAATAATCTATTTTAGTTTAAAATTAATCTACTCTTTTAGCATTCTTAGATGATAATCTGACTTTATTGTCATTTCATAATTTTAAAAGGAGGTATGCAATTACAATTTTCTTTAAAAATTTCTGAGAGATCAATATTCTCTTTCAAGCAGTTAGGCTATTTTGGAAGAAACTGTAATTCTCTCAATTGTAATGACATACTATTATCAATAATTAACAAGCTTTACCATTCTACTCGGTAATAAATTGAACATATCTTGCAATTATAATGAAAACACCTGATGAGAGAGATTTCAAATAACACGAAAAAATAATCTAATTTTTTTTTTAATTAAGTCATTCTATTCTAAGTTAACATGACTATAACCAGATGAATAGTGCTTTAAATTATGAAAAGTTGATTATGTTAAATACATTAATCCAATAACAATGTCTGTTTACTTTTTTCTGAAAGCATAAAATCTTCTGCAATCTGACCATCATTTTTAAAAAAAAAACACATATTTAAAAAAATTGGGATATGCTTCAATTGTTTGTTTGCAGTGTGAAACACTTTTATCTCTTTTTTAAATATGAAAATTTGTTTATTTCTTAAATTGGGGAAAATAAATCAATAAAACTTATAATTGTAACATTGAAAATTTTGGTATGCAACATCTCGAGGAAATGTAGTATGGAAAATAACTATATGCAAAAACGTATATGAGATATGCTTAAAATCTGAATAAAGTTGACTATTTCTGACAGAGAGGAAAAAATTGCCGTCTTTATTAAAGAAATGTGAATGGGTGATTAGCATAATTGAATAGCTAATTATTTGCTTAAATAGGTTATTTTTTAGAGAGGGAAATCCAGGACTCTTTCTCGTTAATGGCATTACCTCTCCGACTTGTGCAACATCAGTTATAAAAACAAAATATTAACTCAAAGTGACAAAAAGTTTCATTTCAATCTTAGACATCCACTTCCTGAAGCTGATAATAAGCTCTGGTCTTCACTACCATACATTCCTAGAATAAATCATTGCCTTAGTAAAATTTGCTCTACAACTCACCAAATTGCTCTATGCACTCCTCCCCCCTAAACCGATTTATTAACAACTGAAAAGACATTCTATTCCCAAACAAGAAATCATAAATCATTTACAAGATCACATACCCTCAAATTAATTGTCATACCATATAGTATAGAGAATCGAAGGCCAACTTGTCTACCGATTAGCACAAAACCAGTATATATACAACCATGCAGAAATCCAAATGGATACCAAATCAATTTTTTATGAACACCAATCCACTTCCATCTACTTCTTCAAGCCTACATCTACCACTATTGTATGTCTAGAATGCAATGACTCAAGCACAAAGTGAAAGAGGCCTGGAACATCGCGAGATAAAAACACTATTAACAAGAGAGATTCCTGTATTCCCCTCTCTAAAAAATGGCCTACTTAAGCAAATAATTAGCTATTCAATTATGTTAATCACCCATTCACGTTTCTTTAATAAAGACGGCAATCTTCTCGCCTTTGTCAGTTTCCATGACTATGACTAATATAACTTAATTGAAAGTGCATTGCGAACTTTATTCAGCTTTTAAGCATATCTCATATATGTTTTTGTGTATAGTTATTTTCCACAATTTCAATTTTTTAAATAGTGAAGCAATTACAAGTGAAAATAATGTTTTCTTTTAATTTATTAATCAGTAATTTTATTTGGAAATTTTATTGATTTTGCTTACCTTAGAAGGCTTCAATCAGCATTGATCATATTGATATAAAGTAAATTTAGATTTAATTGTTCTATTACCAACTCATAAAATCTTAAGTTATTTTTATTAAATAAGTATCTAGTGTAAAAGAAAAAAAAAGTAGTATATTTAGCAATAAGTCTCTCTACATCAGTCTCCTGATCCTTAGAAAATTTTCTGCAGATACTTATAGAGTAAATGACATTAATTACTCAATATTGTGATTATTTTTTTGTTTAGTGTCAAAAAAGAATTTATTAAAGGTTTCTATTAATTTTATTTATTAAATATTTAGCCTAATTTGTTGAAAAAACTAATGGTCTCTTTTAAAGGCTAATCTCAAGCTATAGTATTTCTAAATTAATAATCTAGCTATTATTAGCATTTTAAACTAATAATAATCTATCTTCAATATCAATTTGAATTTCAGAGGGCTTTTTTCTTTTGTAACTTTTGCCTAATATAAAAACAAGATTATACAGTTTTTCTTCACATTTCATATTCCTAACAAAATTCAAAAGATATCTGCATCTCATTAGTGAACATCCCTAAA